>JADRCD010197377.1:3554-20907 GCA_019843815.1 Montemys delectorum | reverse complement strand
AAGAAAGAAAGAAAGAAAGAAAGAAAGAAAGAAAGAAAGAAAGAAAGAAAGAAAGAGAAAGATAGATTGATTCCATTTGGCTTTTATCTAAGCAACAGGGTCACTTCTGAATAAATATCTGTACCTGGAGCTCCAGCTAACTTCAGCTCACTCTTTTAAGGCAGTCAAACTCTGAAGGGAACAAAAATGAAGGGATTGTCAATAAATACATCAACAATGTGTTATTTTACCCACATTTTTCTAAACTATCACAGAGGATATAAGCAAGCTGGGGGCAGGGCATGACTGTTTTTCATATACAGTTTTTGCCTGTGAAATTAAGTGTGTGGCTTGGCAACCAGATGCTTGACATATAGGTTAAGGTCATTGTTCTATAAAGAAAGGATACTGCATCTGCTGTGTGTGGATTTTTTTCCTTTTTTAATGTGGAATAGTTTATATTTTGCACCCAGTATGGTGACATTCTGACTGTAGTATCAATAACAGTGGAAAATCGAGTTGTTTCCACAGGAGAGGGAAGGGGATAAGAGGGAATGAGGAGTAAAACATGTTGAAGATTCATCATAATAAATGTATGAAGCTGACAAATAGTAAAATAAAAATTAAAAATCATTAAAATGTTAGTAGTCAGAAAGTTGGTGAGGAGGTCTTTGAATGTTTGGATATTGAAAGGAAATGGACTCTAATCACATTGTCCGACACAGTAGCCTCATTTTGACTTTGGCACAGGTGTGTAAGAGTAACTTTTTTGAGATGTCAAATTTTGATTAATTTTTTAATCATGTATATTTTTAAGTAGTCACATAGTGAAGATTTTTATTTGATGCAATTCCTCGTGAACCTCACTGTAGATGGTTAAAGTTTTTCCCACTCTCTTTGGATGTGTGAAGAAGTGGCCTCTTATTAATTTAGTTATTGGCTGCTGAGGCCACCACAACCACTCGAAAACCACTTTCAACTGGCATGAGTTCTCCAGTGATGCTCAACAAAAGCAACCTGTTCATCTCTCTGGAGAGTATTTGTAAATGAGGTCACCTTCTGGGATGCAGAGTCTAGAACGTCTACATATCTCTCTTTACGGTTGTAGTTCAATCCATAACACAGCATTCTCTGGCTTCCTCTGCAGAGCTGAGGAAAATTCTTCAGAACAGTCCGTGTAACTCTCTACACTTTTACTACCCAAAAGTAAGCATTTCTAAGCTAAAAAAAAAACAAGAGCATTGAACCTCTGCTTCTCACCCCAACAAAGGCAGCTTTCTCCTCATCTCTCTGGTCACTACCTGTGTCCTACCTAGATCACCAAGCCAACACAACTACCTAACACAGTGGTTCTCCACCTTCCTAATTCTGTGACCCCTTAATATACTTCCTCGTGTTCGGTTGACCCCCCAACCATAAAATTATTTTCATTGCTACTTCATAACTGTAATTTGCTACTGTTGTAATCCTAATGTAAACATCTGTGTTTTCTAGTGGTCTTAGGTGACTCCTGTGAAAAGGTCATTTGACACCAAAGGGATTACAACCCACAGGTTGAAAATCGCTAACCTAACAGTAGGATTATGAAGATAACATCACTACCTAGGAGCTGGATCATTAGGCAAGAACGACCCCAAACCAGATTATGGGACCAGCACCAAAGTCTATGCGCTCAGTCATAGAGCCATTCCAAATTCCTGCACTACTGCCTATGCGCACAGAATACTCAACAAGTCCTTTCTCGTCTCTCTAATCTTCAGTGAACTCATTTGTAAAATGGAGATTATAAAGGAGTTTACTTCACAGGGGTGTTGCAGGATTTAAATGACTCAGATTTGTAAGCACTTACACCAGGGCTAGTATTATCTTTTAAATAAAGATCTTATTTGTAACAGTGAAGAATCATGCTCACTCTCTCAGCAGGAGATTGACGAACAGAAAATGGGAAACCTTTTCCCAGATAATCCCTTAATGAAGCTTATTTCCTATTCTCTCAAATCCATTATGATCCCTTTATTCTAATGTCCTTCAGAACCATAGCTAAGAAGGCATGCGGGCTCATTCGGACCATCACCTCCTTCCCTTTGTCCAATGGGATCAACATACCAACCTTAGGAGACTGCTTCATTGCTGGCATCTTCATCTCAAGATAGCTTGTTCCTCCTGGTTACCATGAGCAAGTGCCTCAAAGCATGAGCAATGGATTCCATTTCTTTCACTTTTTACAAAATTTAAAGCAGTGTGAGTAGGTTCTGGATAAATCCCAAGTAATTGAAAGCTAACTACAAACTTAAACTTTGAGCGTTAAGAAAGGGGTCTTTTGTTGTAAAACAAATTTGCATAACTAAGTTACCTTTCTTTTTCTGAACCATTGTTGTTTACAAATGTTCAGAAAACTCAAGGAGGGGCACAGGCATAAAACCCAAGGAAAGATTATGGCAGGGAAGGATTGGCTTTAAGCCTAACATTGCTTTATCATGGTCCTGGCAAGTAATCAATAGGAAATTCTGTTGCATAGACATAAATCATAATTGAGTTTTCATCAGGCCTGTGCCAGATCTGTGCCTGTACTAATTCCAGGATCCTGATGCCAAGGTGCCTTATCAGTCCATAAGCAAATACGTCTTTTGATGAAATCAAAGAACAGTACAATTAAGAAGAGAACAAAGATGTGTGCAGCCAAAGCCAGGTAGACATTTAACTCTTCCATTGGCCAGGGAGTGAGGAGTAATGGTTAGGAGACATGGCTGGTGGGATATTCTTCTGCTGATGCTCAACAGGATTAGGTTTTGTGGTGAGTCTACTTAGCAAGCTATGTTCAAAGGTCATTCCCCAAGTCCTTGAAAAAATCATCTAAACTCCATCCCAAGGCCATCAAGCAGTTCACGACATGCTGAATGTGCATTGCTTTTCTTAGGCAAAGGTGGAAATGTCATTAAAAATTGTCTTCTGGGAATGTTAGCAAATAGGACTAAATTTGAACTTTTCCTCAGAGAAAATGCATCAGAAGTCCAGTTTGGTTCAGATTGAATAATTTAGTTCTATGCTTATTCTGGGGCACATAATTAGATTTAGATGCAGAACTCTGCTGGTAAGTTTATAAGGATCTGGACACTTAAAGTGTTTTGAATATTTATTAAACTGCTTCAATTTTTAAAAATCAACCACCAGAAGAGATTTTTAGTCTGCTGGGGACTGGATTATTATTTAAATTTTATCTAAATAATATTCTCAGCAATTCAGGCCTCTTTTGCCATACAAAAGAGAGAGAGATACAAAGACAGAGACAGAAATGACAGTGAAGGCTTGTGCTGCCAAGACCTGGTAGACATTTAACAATTCCATTGGCCAGTGAGTGAGGAGTGACTTCAAAGACAAGTAACACATACACACATACACACACACACACACACACACACACACTCACACACACGCGTGCGCGCACACACACACGCACCCACACAAGAAAATGAATCTCTTTGCCTGTGTTATCCAATTACAGTAATTTAGACTGAAAGTATTCTGCAAAGGACTACATTTTCAGAGCTTAGTACATGCAGAGGCACTCTTACAGACTGTTGGAACTTTAAGCTGTGAGGCCTCATGAGAGATCTTTAGTTGACTAAGAATGTACTGGGGTTGTGTGTGTGTGTGTGTGTGTGTGTGTGTGTGTGTGTGTCTGTGTGTGTGTGTGTATGTCTGTGTGTTTCTGTGTGTGTGTGTGTGTGCATGCGTGCGTGTATGTGTGTGTGTCTGTGTGTGTGTCTGTGTGTGTGTGTCTGTGTATGTGTGTCTGTGTGTGTGTGTTTCTATGTGTTAGCGTGCACACGTACTTTTGCAAGTCTGTGCATGTGCACATGTATACAGATGCATGTAAAAACAAAGGAAAACCTCAGATGCCATTCCTCTTGTACCATTCACCATAGACTCACCTTGAATTTTGAGATAGGATCTCTCACTAGCTTGGAACTCACTGACTAGCAAGGTGGAGTTGACTAGCCAGTGAGCCCTGGGGATCTGCCTTTCTCTATCTCTCAACCGATGGAATTATAAGTGCATGACACCACACCTGGCTCTTTTACCCAGCTTTTGAGACTCAATTTCAGGTCCTCAAACACGCACAGCAAGCACTGTACTGGGTGATATCCACAACCACAGGGAGTGTAGTCTTCAGTACAATTCCCTTCCTCATGGTTTCTCTTGCCTCTACCCTATGACATGAGTGTCTTCTTGTAGCAGACACTCCTATCATATGCTGCGTCACTTGCCACAAGCCAAAGAGCAACAGCCAACACATCCTGGACTAGAATCTTCACAGCCAGGAGCCAACATAAATGTTTCTCTTTGGAAGTTACTTATGATATCTGTTACAGTCAGAAAAAGCTAGCATACCACTATATCAGCCACTCTACATATTTGGCTATTTAAATTCAAATTAATCAAATATAGCCTAAGTTCAAAAGCCTCATTTGCTCCATTGTTCTAACTGATTTCTCCATGTTTGGTACAATACATGGCTACTGGCCACAGCACCCCACAACAGTCCACACACTTCTCAGGACAGTACCATTCCTTACACATGCAGAAAGAGCTAATCTTCTTATCACAGGAGGACGAACCCACTTCTTTCAGTCAACATCTTTTAGACATGCTTGATTTAATTATGGTCACAAGTCAGCAAACAGAAAAATCCATGGCTTTCCTGTTGAGCCCAAACACTTGAGAAAAGGACTAATGGGCTTTGATTAGGCCATCAAGCTTCAAGAAGATTAAAGCAGAGACGTATAAAATTCTCTGTGGGCATTTTTGTTCATACCTTTGAAATTTTCCGTTTAGTATAAGGCATTTGCTATTAGTGATATGCAGTGTTTATAAAATATGAGTAGTAGAATAAAACAGACTTTCTTTCTGATTACTCTCCATTCTCTCTCCTACCCTCAACAACTCTACTCCCTACAAGTCCCTTGACCATGTTCATCTCTCTATCTCTCTCTCTCTCTGTCTCTGTCTCTGTCTCTCTCTCTCCCCGTGTGTGTGTGTGTGTGTGTGTGTGTGTGTGTGTGTGTATGTGTGTGAATGTGTGTGCGTGTGTTGCCATGGGTAACCAATGAAGTCTGATGAGCTCATAACTACAGATGATGATGACTCCTCTCCCAGTATTCATGAATAGCCAGTAGTTCCCCAGGAAGGGGCAGGACCACATAAGCCCCTTCTCCATGCCTGACTGACTATTGACAGGCCCAGTACAAGTAATCACACCAGCTGTGATTTAAATGGTTTAGATGATTGATTGCCTTTGTAAAAGTTGTTCTTTATTGCCATTCATTGTTTTCCTGCCATTGTGCTAAATTATTTTTACATGCCGGTCCTCATTTCCTTTAACAAAGTCATTACTGTTATCTCTGTTTCACAGATGGGCAATCCTGGCCCAGTCACATATTTGGTACATGGCAGGGCTGGCCTCAATACTTTGTCTGGATGATTCTAATGCCCAGGCTCTCATTCATTCCTCCAAACCTTATCCTTGACATACAAATCATGGACAACAAGCCCACAAACAGTTCACCTGATCTTATATTCCATCCAATTTCCAGAATTAGAAATCTTTCATCTTTCTGATGGAGAACTATAGGTCCATGAATAATATCAAACACCTTTAAGCCTCCCCAGAAGAAATTGTTTTCATTTTTCTACACTCCCACATCAAATTGCTGTGACCTTTTTCTGGTTGGAGCATTTGGCATTCTATACTGAAGTCTGAATCTCTGGTCCTTGGATCAATGGTTATGTCACATGTGTAATAATTGATATGATCTGAATAGGTCATTTCTTAAACATCATAAATTTACCACTAATATTTATGATTGCTGCTGCTACTAAAGATGGGAGAGAATGTTAACAAGTGCCTTTTTTTTAAATAAGTAGTTCTATTGTGTTCTCTTTTTTAAAAACATTTACTTTTGTAACTTTAGTTATGTTTAAGTGGGGGGGGGATCATATGTAGACATGAATGCAGGTGCCCTCAGGGAACAGAAGAGGACATTGGGTCGCTGGAAGCTGGAGTTGGATGTACAGGTGAATGTGCTCTGCATCATATGGGTTCTAGTAACTGAACCTGAGTCCTCTGCAGGAACAGGACATGCTTTTAACTACTAAGTTATCTCTTCAGACCTCCCACAGCTTTATTGTGCATCAAATATATTGCTTCATTATTTATAACAGTAAATATTTTTAAAGAATTAAAATTGGATTACTGGAAGGAGAAATCCACATGCTACTTAAATAACTTAGAAAGAAAAATGTTTGAGCCTTTCAGAAATATCTTATGCAACAAAAACAACATATTTCAAGTGCATATTATACAATCAAATTTTGAAGAATGTCTAGTGATAGAGATTTTGAAATTTCAGCAAAAAGAAAGTTTTCGATGGCAGGAAAATACAGCAAGGATTAACAACTGTTTCAAATATTGTATTCAAATATTATGTTCACTAACTTAATAGATAATGTCTATATCATAGTTATGCATATATGTAGCCCTGTATCACTAATTTCCTTTTTATATTAACTTAATTAAATAGAATTTGATTTACATAGGTAATATAAACAGTCATATAATTTGTTTTCAATTGAATTGTTCCTAGGCAGTTTTATACATGGATACAGTATATACTTACCATTCCTTTCCCCCCTTAGTCCTATCCTCATATCATCCCTGTCCAACATCTCCCCTCTCTGCAAATCACTCTCATGCTCATTCATATTGTTCTTGTTTTGTGATCCACCACATTTAAACAGACCCATCTGTGTAACCATGAGTATGGATCCATGTAGACGCAGCAGTAGGTACACAAGTAAAAACAATGCTTTTCCCCTCTCCCTGAATCTCTTAATAGCTCTGCACTAAAAATCAGGACTCTACAAACCCCAAATCCTTCTTGACTGGTTGTTTATATATTTAAAATATTTAGTCTTGTGTACACCTAGTGCAAACAAGAGTTGTAAACTAATAGTTATAGTAATTGCAAACTAATTGCAACTCTAGAGAATGACTTTGTACAATTCACCCTACTTTCTGGCTCTGATATACTTTCTAACTCCCCTTCCTTCGTGTTTCCTGAGCCTTGAAGGAGGAGTCTTATTTGTGGATGAGCCCACGATCATCATTTATTCTCAGCTTCTTGGGTGGTCATGAATCTCTGCATTCATTACTACTCACTGTAAGGAAAGATATCTCTGACTAAGGTTAGGAGCAGCTTGTCTATGAATACAAGCAGAGGTATGTAGAAGACAGTTTGATGTTATGTCAGTTTAATTAAACAACAACAATAAGTTCTTAACCCAGATCTACAACCACTCAAGTATATACTAGTATATACCACTCAAGTTGTCACCTAGGGGTTGTGGTGGTACAGATGAGTCTCCTGCCTTAGTGTAGATCTAAATTCTAGTCAAAGGACTCTTGGTTGCCCCAACAAAAGTTAATCTACTGCTCCATTGGTATGATAAACAACCCAATTCAAAAATAGAATACAGAACTAAACTGAGAGGTCTCAAATAGAAGAATTACAAGTGGCTAGGAAACAAATAGAAAAGTGTTCACATACCTAGCCAATCGGAGAAGCAGATTTTTTTTTCAAGACAGGGTTTCTCTGTGTAGTCCTGGCTATCCTGGAACTCACTCTGTAGACCAGGCGGGCCTCGAACTCAGAAATCCATCTGCCTCTGCCTCCCAAGTGTTGGGATTAAAGGCGTGTGCCACCACCGCCCCAAGAAGCAGATTTAAACTGCATTGAGAATCTACCTTTGTCCAGTCAAAATGGCCATCATGAAGAATACCAACAACAAACTGTTGCTATAGATATGGAGAGAGGAGAATCCTTACACACTGATACTGTGATGAAAACTAGTGCAGACAGACACTTTGGAAGTCAGTCTAGAGATTTCTCAAGATTAAAAATAAAACAAACACATATCCCAGCTATACAACTCCTGGACATTTACCTAAAGGATTTTAAGTCATACTGTAGACCCACTTGGACATCCACATTCAGCATTACCCTCTCCAGGCAAGAGAATGGGTGTGGCCTAAATCACCAACAACTGCTGAATATACATTGGACATCTAGTTGAGTCATGATGGAATTTTATTCAAGTGAAAAAAAATGTATGAAATCTGCAGAAAAATAGAAATAGAAAATTTCTACTGAGTGAGGTAAACATAGCCCAGAGGGACAAATTGTCTGTATATTGTCTCTCATATGCAGATCCCAGCATCAACTCTCTAGTTCTGTTTAGCATAGACTACCTACAGAACTTAAGAAAACTAGGAAAGAAATGTGGGGAGATGACATCTAAAGGAGAAAGTGGATAAAAGGAAAGGAGAGAGGGGAAATAGTGTAAGTGGATGGGAAGTTTAAAGCAGGAAGAAGCCAACGAAACTTAGAAGATAAAGGTGGTTATGATGGGGAGAGGTAATCATGGCAAAGGAGAAATAACATTGCTATGTGAAAGCCTGATATCTTGTAAATTTAAAAAAAAAAGCAAAAGATGGATTGAAGGGAGTTACACTGCATAGCGAGAAGGTGCTGCTCCTAGAAGCACAGGGTTACTGAATGTAGTTTCTAGTTCCAGGTGTAAGATTTGTTTTTCCCTACAGGCACAGAAACCTCAGTAACACCCAATACAATATAGACTCTTGCCAATCCTCTTGGTTGCCTGCCAGATCTATAAGATAAGACTATATTGCACATATCACACACTTTGGTTACAAGACATAGCGCAAGCTTGAAGGAAGCTAGAAATGTCTTCCCTGATGGATTAGTAGTCAAGACTTCAGAGGGTTCAAGGAGGGCTACAGGTGGAGGAGAGACATTACTAGTCTTGCCAAGGCCAGCCTATCAAGGAAGCTGGAGGTACACATTTCTATAACGAGAGATGCGAAAGAAAATAATAAAGCAAATCCTCAAAAAGAGCTTCAAAAGGAGACAATGACGAATGCCTACATACTATCATGTTATACAAAATATAATACTCAATAAGTAATATTGATCTATTTTTTAATGAGTTGAGGCAATAAGTACAGGAGCAAAAATCATAGACACAGTGGAACTCAAACACAAATGAAAGAAGTAGCTGTTTGGTAAACAAAATACGCTGTGTTAGAGGTCATACTGTTCAAGCTAACTCCAAGATGTTTCATTACGAAGGATTGCAAACTAAAAAGCCCACAGGGAAGAGATAGATAATTTAATGAGTTACAAAAAAAATAACAATTCAATTTGAAATGACTGGCAGAAGAATACTTATGTAGGAGGATTTCTTGTATGGCTTGGCAAGCTATTCCAACCCCTACCTGTCATCACACCACTGTGAGATTTTGTTTTTATAAATCTGACGCAATAACAACCACCAAAGCTCTCGTTCTAGGATTTCATCTCCCAGGGCCAATTAAGCTTCCTAGTTTATCTTGGAGTTAAGAATGATCAGGAAATTTTAATCTAGAACTAAATGTAGCACAGGAAACACTGAGACCTTCTGTCCAGTGAGACAACCATAACTGCTTATTTTAAACAACTCTGGAAGTAGTTTGGAGATCACACAGCATCTAAAGACACATTCATTGAAAAAAATTTGCTAAATTTCTATAAGAAAAGTGAGTCTGTAACATTTGAGCTACAACACATTCCTCTCCTGTACCAGGCTAGCATGATCCAAGTTTTACTCAAAATAGATATAGCCATGAACTGAGTCAAAGGCAATCATTTCTCTTCTTAAAGATCTGAACAGTAACTATTTTATATTCTCTAGTGCTGCTATAAATCACCATTCTAGGCAAGAAAAGCTGAGATATCTGGCAATGTTTTCTAGCCAAGCCTTACTCATTTGATAGAATGTTTACTGTGGGTATAGAGTAGTAAAGATAACAGCTCTTGGTCATTCTCACCTAAGAGCATTTATAGAGCAAAAATTCTAAGCCCAGAACAAAGGCAACAATCATTCCAGTCCAACATCCTTTCTCTAAAGCAGAAACATCATGCAGTGAAATTCAAGCTACTATCCTCACCTTCACATCTAAACCATGTCCTTGGGAGGCAGGGTAGACTCTAGAAGAGAAAGTCTTGCATATCTCACTAAGATGACTTCATTTGGAATGACATGGACAAGTTCACAGACAGTATAAAAAATAAAGATTCTCGATACAGGCAATTAAGAGGAGAAAGTTATTTTTATAAAAGCAATAAATTAAATCTTACCTTACCTAGAAGTTTAAGTGACAACAAGGTCAAAAGAGCCTTAGTACAGAATTCTATAAGACCTTCAAACAAGACCTAATACCAATACTCTTCAAATTATTCCACAAAATAGAAACAGAAGGAACACTACTCAATTTGTTCTATGAAGCCACAATTACTCTGATACCTAAGCCACACAAAGACCCCACAAAGAAAGAGAACTTCAGACCAATTTTCCTTATGAATATCAACCAATAATACTCAATAAAATTCTCGCAAATTGAATCCAAGAACACATCAAAATGATCATCCATCATGATCAAGTAGGCTTAATCCCAGGGATGTAGGGATAGTTTAATATACAGAAATCCATCAATGTAATCCACTATATAAACAAACTCAAAGAAAAAATCGCATGATCATCTAATTAGATGCTGAAAAAGCATCTCACAAAATTCAACATCCCTTCATGATAAAAGTCTTGGAAAGATCAGGAATTCAAGGCCCATACTTAAACATAGTAAAAGCAGTATACAGCAAACCAGTAGCCAACATCAAACTAAATGGAGAGGAAACCTAAAGCAATCCCACTAAAATCAGGGACTAGATAAGACTGCCCACTCTCTCCCTACTTATTCAATATTGTACTTGAAGTCCGAGTCAGAGCAATTAGACAAAAAAAGAAGGTCAAAGTGATATAAATTGGAAAGGAAGAAGTCAAATTATCACTATTTGCTGATGATATGATAGTATACTTAAGTGACCCAAAAAAATTCCACCAGAGAACTCAACCTGATAAACAACTTCAGCAAAGTGGCTGGATACAAAATTGACTCAAACAAATCACTGGCCTTCCCCTACTCAAAGGATAAACAGGCTAAGAAAGAAATTAGGGAAACAATACTTTTCACAATAGTCACAAATAATATAAAATATCTTGGTGTGACTCTAACTAAGCAAGTAAAAGATCTGTATGACAAGAACTTCAAGTCTCTGAAGAAAGAAACCGAAGATCTCAGAGAATGGAAAGATGTCCCATGCTCATGGATTGATAGGATTAGTATAGTAAAAATGGTCACCTTGCTGAAAGCAATCTACAGATTCAATGCAATCCTCATCAACATTCTAACTCAATTCTTCACAGAATTAGAAAGAGCAATTTCCAAATTCATCTGAAATAACAAAAAACCCAGGAAGGCAAAGACTATTCTCAACAATAAAAGAACTTCTGGGAGAATCACCATGCCTGACCTCAAGCTGTACTACAAAGCAATTGTGATAAAAACTGCATGGTATTGGTACAGTGAAAGGCAGATAAATCAATAGAATAGAATTGAAGACCCAGAAATGAACCCACACATCTATGGACACTTGATCTTTGACAAAGGAGCTAAAACCATCTAGTGGGATAAAGACAGCATTTTCAACAAATGGTGCTGTTTCAACTGGCAGTTAGCATGTAGAAGAATGCAAATCGATCCATTCTTATCTCCTTATACAAGCTCAAGTCCAAACGGATCAAGAACCTCCACATAAAACCAAATAACTAAAGCTAATAGAAAAGAAAGTGGGGAAGAGCCTCAAGCACATAGACACAAGGAAAAATTTCCTGAACAGAACACCAATTGTTTGTACTGTAAGATCAAGAATCAACAAATGGGACCTCATAAAATTGCAAAGGTTCTGTAAGGCAAAGGACACTGTCAATAGGACAAAACAGCAACCAACAGAGTGGGAAAAGATCTTTACCAAACCTATATCCGATAGAGGGCTAATATCCAAAATATACAAAGAACTCAAGAAGTTAGACTCCAGAGAACCAAATAACCCTACTAAAAAACGAGGTACACAGCTAAACAAAGAATTTTCAACTGAGGAATACCGAATGGCTGAGAAGCACCTAAAGAAATGTTCAACATCCTTAGTCATCAGAGAAATGCAAATCAAAACAACCCTGAGATTCCACCTCACACCAGTCAGAATGGCTAAGATCAAAACTCAGGTGACAGCAGATGCTGGTGAGTATGGGGAGAAAGAGGAATATTCATCCACTGCTCGTGGGACTGCAATCTGGTACAACCACTGTGGAAATCAGTTTGGCAGTTCCTCAGAAAATGAGACATAGTACTACCTATGCTATGTCAGCTATTCTACTCCTGGACATATACCCAGAAGATGCTCCAACATCTCATAAGGACACATTCTCCACTATGTTCATAGCAGTCTTATTTATAATAGCCAGAAGCTAGAAAGAATCAAGATGTCCTTCAACAGAGAAATGGATATAGAAAATCTGATTCATGTATTCAATAGAGTACTACTCAGCTATTAAAAGTGATGAATTCATGAAGTTCTTAGGCAAATCTATGGAACTAGAAAATATCATCCTGAATGAGGTAACCCAATCACAAAAGAACACACATGGCATGCACTCACTGATAAGTGGATATTAGCCCAGAAGTTCAGAATATCCAAGATACAATTCACAGACCATATGAAGCTCAAGGAGAAGGAAGACCACAGTGTGGATACTTCAGTCCTTCTTAGAAGGGGGATCAAATTACCCATGATAGGAAATACAGAGACAAAATTTGGGGCAGAAACTGAAGGAAAGGCCATCCAGTGACTGTCCCACCCAGGAATCCATCCCATATATAGATAGCTACTAAACCCAGACACTATTGTGGATGCCAGCAAGTGCTTACTGACAAGAGCCTGATATAGCTGTCTCCTGAGAGGCTCTGATAGTGACTGACTAATACAGAAATGGATGCTCACAGCCATCCATTGGACTGAGCACAAAGTCCCCAGTGGAGAAGCTAGAGAAAGAACTCAAGGAGCTGAAGGGGTTTGCAGCCCCATAGGAGGCACAACAATATGAACCAACCAGTACCCCCAGAGCTCCCAGGGTCTAAACCACCAACCAAAGAGTACACATGGAGGGACCCATGGCTCCAGCTTCATATGTAACAGAGGATAGCCTTGTGGAACATAAACAACAGTTGAGGCCCTTGGTCTTGTAAAGTCTTGATGCCACAGTGTAGGGGAAGGCTAGGACAGGGAAGTGGGAGCAGGTGGGTTGGTGAGCAGGGAGAAGGGGGATGTGATGGGGGGGGGTTCAGAGAAGATAACATTTGCAACATAAATAAAGAAAAGATCTTATTTTAAAAAAAAGGCTTCCTTCTATAAAAAGTAGCATGATTATTTCAATCTTACTTTGGAGTAATCCCCAAACAGATCATGGTCAAATAAAAAAGACCAGTAAGTTGCCCATTAGTTCAACATACCAGTGGTATGTACTCACTTGTAAGTTGATATTAGCAATAAAATATAGGATATTCATACTATAATTCACAGACCCAAAGAAACTAACAAGGACTGGCCAAGGGAGAATGTTTGGATCTTACTAAAAAGAGGAAATAAAACAGTCGTCAGAGGTAGATGGAGGGAGGAAACTGGGTGGGAGAGAGGATGGGAACGGGAAGAGGGGAATGAGAGCCAGAGAGAGAGGACCTGGAGAGTGAATGTAAATATAGGGGGTGGGGGTACCAAAGTACCTCTGGGAAGTGCCAGAGCCTGGGATGAGGGAGGATGAAAGCAGTTTATGAGGGTGACTCTAGCCTAGACTCCTAGCTGTGGGTGCTATGGAGCCTGAAGTGGCACTTCCTGTAGCCAGGAAGGACACCCAGTGTTAGAATAAGGACACCAACTCACCTACAAAACCTTCAATCCAAAATTTGTCCTGCCTGTAATAGGTGCAGGAACAAAGATGGAGCAGATTGACAGAATGACCAACCAATAAATGGCCCAACTTGAGAACCATCCCAAAAGCAAGAACTAATCAAGACCTGCAACATGAGCAAGAACCAATCCCTGACACTATTAATGATACTCTGTCATGCTTGCAGATAGCAGCCTAGTGTACTCCTCTCTCAGAAGCTCTACCTAGCAATTGACTGATATAGATGCAGAGAACCAAAGCCAAACATTGGAAGGAGTTCAGGGACTTTTATGAAAGAGCTGGAGGAAGGATTGAAGGCCCTGTAGGGAATAGGAACACCACAGGAAGACCAAAGGAGTCAATTAACCTGGACCCTTTGGAACTCTCAAGAATGAACCATGAACCAATGAGCATACACAGGCTGGACAGAGGCCCCCGTGTGGGCTGCTTTGTTTGGCCTCAGTGAAGAGAAGATGCACCTAACATGCAGAGACTTTGTGCACCAGAGTGAGGGGATAGCCAGGGGGTCCTATCCTCTCAGAGGAGAAAGGAAGGGGGAATATGAAGAGAGACTCTATGAAATGAGGAGTAGAAATAGGAGTAGCAATTGGAATGTAAAAAATAGATAGATAGATGAGAGAGAGAGACAGAGACAGAGACAGAGACAGAGAGACAGAGAGAGAGAGAGAGAGAGAGAGAGAGAGAGAGAGAGAGAGAATAAAAAAACTTAAAGGACAAGAACTCACAAGTAATTACTTTTGATTTTGAATTAGGAAATGAATTTTTATATCATTATTTAGCAGTTTGTAGGTATTTTGATTTGGTTGTTGTTGCTGCTGCTGCTGCTGTTACTAGCTATGATCCCAAAAGCATAAGCAACAAAGAAAAATAATAAAAAATAAATGCCCTAGTTAAGGTTTGTATTGTTACAATAAAACACCATGACCAAAACACCAGTTGTTGAGGTTCAGCTTACATGTCTCATGTCCACATTGTATTCCATGATTGAAGGAAGCCAGGACAGGAATTCAACATGGCAGAAACCGACGATACTGCGGCATCATCGTTATTGAAGCAGCATCATGGCTCTTGAAGCCCCACCCTTCCCTGAGGACCCATTGACAGTTGATGACTACTGAAGGAAGAACAGTTAACTTCTTTGGGTGTGTAATCCTGAGAGGCTACTGCACTCTAGTAGATCGTCCTGTTCCAGTATAGATATGAGCAACACTAAGTGGACTGACTCAGTATTAAGCTGAGAGACAGAGAGAGACACAGAGAGAGAGAGAGACAGAGAGAGACAGAGAGACAGAGAGAGAGAGAGACAGAAAGAGACAGAGAGATAGAGAGAGGGAGGGGAAAGAGACAGAGAGACAGAGACAGAGGGACAGAGGGAGGGGAGAGAGAACAGGAAGTAGGGAGGGATAGGAGATAAAATAGATGGGAAGAGATGGAGTATCAATTGGATTGCAATACATTATATGCATCTATGATTATTAGATAAAATGTGTTCATATCCAAGAATATTTTAGGCAACACATATTTGTCTTTAAGAAAATACATTTGGTGAGTAAAGATGAAGGATTAGATTCAGGAATAGTTGCAGGATATGAATATGATGAAAACCTACAGAGAAGTTGAAACACTCAAAGTAATAATTTTTTAAAGTAAGAAAACAAAATTTTCTCACAAAAGTTAACAAAACTTTCACCACCATTCCAGAGGAAAGAATCATATAATAAGATCAATATTTTATAAACTGACTATTAAAACAAATTTCTGTTTTTATTTATAAGTATTAAATATGTTTGGTGCCCTGCATTAAAAAGAATGTAATTCAGAAAATATCTATCATAATGATACTAGAAAGTATCTGGTTATCAACAATGCCTAGTTTACAGTAAGCTTTTTAAAGCCTCTTTAGAATTCTATCTTGAGAAATAAATATGTTGGTACCTGGTAAGATAGAGAAGTTTAGAACCTACATGTGTCCCACAATTTATTTTCTCTGAGGAACAAAAATTAAGAATTTTGACAATGTCTCAAAGTTTACACCACAGCCAGAGAGACATGCAGACAAAACAGGAGGAAACCTGTCTGCCTTGCTTCCTTAGACTCTGCTGGTTGATTTATACCTCAGATTGGCCAGGATTTAGTGTGCCCAGATATTTGACTGAACGTTACTCTGGTGTGTGTGTGTGTGTGTGTGTGTGTGTGTGTGTGTGTGTGTGTGTGTGTGTGCATGTGCACTCACACACATAAGCATGCTTGTAGGTGTGTATATATGTATGTGTTTCTGGATGAAATTCTCATTTGAATCAGTGCTCTGAAGAAAGAAGTAGATTTATTATGTGTAGGACACTAATCTCCAGTGGCTTTGATGAGAGCCAAAAGACTAAGAGGAAATCTTCATGCCCCAGTGCTTGAGTAGGAGTCTTGATTGTCTTCTTCCCTCATGGTGTTAGTTACTTCTTTCATCACTGAAACAAAAATATCTGACAAGAGAAACTCATGGAAGCAGAGGCCTCTTTTCACTTATGTTCAGAGGAAACATCCTATTGTGGCGAGGAAGGAAGATGTGGTGGCTAGAGTAAGTCAGTCATCAATGGCAGGAGTTTGTACCAGCTGGTTTTTATATGAGGCCAACTAAGAAGCAAAGATCATACCAGAATTGGCCTGAGCGACAAACTTTAAAGGCCTAGCCCCAGTGACATACCTCTGCTGGCCTAGACCCACCCCAAAGTTTTCACATCCTCTCAAAACAGACACCAGGTAGGGACCAAGTGTTCAAATGTGTGAGCCTACAGGGAGCATTTTATATTCCAACCATAACAGCCACTGCTGTACTCAGACTGAACCAACAGCTCTCCTGCATTGCCCTCCAGATTCATCCTGAAGTTACACACCAGCTCCCTGCATCTACAGTAAGCTGGACTTAGACTTACCCTCTTTCAATGTGCAAGCCAATTTCTCCCTAGTAAATATTTTTCTCTGAAGAACACTATTACTTCTGTTTCTCTGGAGAACACTGGCTAACATAAATGTTTAATGTTTGGCTTTTCTTCCAGACTACAAAGTGTACATTAATCTGTGAAGAACTATTTCTGTCAATATTTTGATTGTATTAAGGGTGTAATTATTTCATATTACATAATAATATCATGTTAATTTAAAATATTATTTCATTAAAATAATATTCATAATATCCTTTAATTTTTATAATCCTATTTTATCTTTTGTAAAAGTTTTAATCTAGGAGTCTTACATAGTAGTAATGGCTCATTTTTTTTGCAAGCTTTGGAAAAATCTAGTGGAAAAACTCAAACCACAAATCAGAACATTTAGCTCCCTATTAATGTTCCTGTGATCTTTGTGTGTGTGTGTGTGTGTGTGTGTGTGTGTGTGTGTGTGTGTGTGT
>JADRCD010197376.1:2269-18025 GCA_019843815.1 Montemys delectorum | reverse complement strand
AAAAGTTAAAATACATTAAGATTAAGAGATGGATATAGTGATACACACCTTTAATCCCAACATTGAAGTGGCAGATTTCTGAGTTTGAGGCTGGCCTGGTATACATAGTGAGTTCCAGACCTTGTCTCAATAATAAAATGAAATATATTAATATGGGGATCCAAATAAAACTTTATGAGAGCTTTTAGCACATTTTTATTTGAAAGTGTTCTTCATTAGCTTCCATAGCGTGCCTGGCCCCTTGGATTCTCTGCTCTCTAGTAGCAACTATCACTTGAACTTACAAATACCAAAGGTGTACACTGCAGTACTCTCCTGGAGTTAGAAGTCTGCTGAATGCACTCAGATAAATTAATAAACTTGTATATATTTTCATTTGATTGTTTGTTTGTTTGTTTGTTTGTTTGTTTTTTGGAGACAGGGTTTCTCTGTATAGCCCTGGCTGTCCTGGAACTCACTCTGTAGACCAGGCTGGCCTCAAATTCAGAAATCCTCCTGCCTCTGCCTCCCAAGTGCTGGGATTAAAGGTGTGTGCCACCACCACCTGGCTTATATATTTTCATTTGAAATGTTGGGCCATCCCCAAAGAGTATTGTAAATGCCTTAAGCCTTTTCTGGACACTCTAGATGATTGTAACTTGAATATAAAGGGTTTCTTTTTTCTTTTTAAGTCTTTTAAAATGTATACTTCTGTGTGTGGAAGTCAGAGGGCAGCCCAAAAGAGTGAGTTCTCTCTCTCTACCATGTGGCTCCTGGGGATGGAACTCTGGTCATCAAACCTGGTGGCAGTTCGGCCCACTGAGCAATCTCACCGACCTGAATAGAAAATTGTTGAAATCATTTGCATATGACCAGATCAGATGACCCTGTTAGGACTTTGAGGACTCTCGCTCAACAGAAGGACATCTAGTCTCTGCTAGACTGGCTAATTGATCCGAATGCAGCTTACACGCTTCTTGTGTTTAAGGATCCCTGTCACTTGCACTTGTACTTAAAGGTAAATTTAGCAAGGGCAACAAATACATTTCACTCAGCCGGATGGAATCTTTGTGTCTAGATCATGTGGTGCAGCACTACTGTAGCTAAAGCAGAAGAATGTGCATGACTGGGAAATGTGTGGGGCAAGATGCGGGCCCAGCACGGGGATATGCTGCCCAGGCACTTTCATAATGGCTAAAGGAAACCAAACAAAAAAGGAATGCCCTGTCTCCAGAGTAAAGGTCGGGAGGGTCACACAGAACAGGCTGGCCTTGTTCACTCGCTGAGTAGCTGATATGACCTCAGGGTTCAGATAATCCTGCCTCCACCTCCCCAACCTGTGTGGAAGGTTAGGACTCATGTAACTCACGTATCCCTGTTTCTCCTGTTTGCTGCAGTTACTGGAAAAGGGACCTCATTACATGTTTAGCGTCGGTCTGAACACAGCAGAGTTAACATCTGAAATCCTAATGTTCTTTTAGCCCCTCTTTCCTACCTCAGAATAAACAACATACCACAGCTATTGCCAGTGAGTTTTTATGACGGTAGAGCCAACAAGAAGCTTAAGACTTTGCAAGAAACTGTCTCCAGTCCAGTCCAGATAGTTGATCTGTTTTGTCATTGTTTGTTTGGGTTTTTCAAAGCAGGGTTTCTCTATGTTAAGCCCTGGCTGTTCTCGAACTTGCTTCATAGACTAGATTGGCCTCTAACTCACAGAGATCCACATGCCTCTGCCTCCTGAGGGCTGGCAATAGTCACCATCAGCCACCTGATAGTTAGTCTTCAAGCAGAATGTACTCCTAAAGGGTAACCTAAAGACAAGGATAATCAACCTATTGGATCGCGTGTCTGACTGCAGAGACCTGCGGATATTGGGTGACATAGATAAGTTTTAGTCTGCTGCTGTAAGCAGCGTTCAGACTTAGGCACAGGCCGAAGTTGAAGGATATGAACACTGGAGTGAAGATATCCGAAAGTGGGCAAGTGGTCCCTGGGCTCACGGCAGGATGTAGACACCTCAAAGACCATTATGGGGAAAACAGAGAATATTGATGGCAAAATGAATGCAAAGCCCACAGACCCATCATTGGTATGCCTGCGGACCAAAAGTTAGCCAAGCTTGTACTTGTAGAAATGTGTGGATACTAGGTGGAGGTAGTGCTCCGGGCCAGTACTCTCAGCTTCTTGGGAGGCTGAGAAAAGAGGATTAAAAAACTCAAAATTTGCTGGGGCTTCAGGGAGAGCTCAAGGACTCTGGGGATATAGCTCAGTGATAGAGTACTTGCCTGGCCCCCACAATTGAAAAAAAAATCAATATCAAGTCAGAAATATACTCCTTCCTACACCATTTCAGATCAGTTATATTGAGCCAGGCAGTGGTGGTGCCCGCCTTTAATCCCAGCACTTGGGAGGCAGAGGCAGGCAGATTTCTGAGTTCGAGGTCAGCCTGGTCTACAGCGTGAGTTCCAGGACAGCCAGGGCTATACAGAGAAACCCTGTCTCGAAAACCAGAAATAAACAAAATAAAACAGATCAGTTATATTACATTGTGTTTTAGCTAGAAAACACACACACACACACACACACACACACGAAGCCTAAAAATATTTAATTTTTTTAAGGTTAAAAAGGTGTAGAAATTAAATATTTTTGTATTTGTTAAGGTGTGGTTGTTGGGGCTGGTGAGATGGCTCAGCAGGTAAAATCACTGACTGCTCTTCCAAAGGTACTGAGTTCAAATCCCAGCAACGATATCGTGGCTCACAACCATCTGTAATGAGATCTAACGCCCACTTCTGGGGTGTCTGAAGACAGCTACAGTGTACTCACATACATAAAATAAATAAATACATCTTTAAAAAATAAAGAAAGAAAGTGTGGTTGTATTTGTTATTTTTGGTTGCTCTGAGAAAACACCATGACCAAACCAACTTGTAGGTAAAGTTTATTTCAGCTTACTATTCCAGAGGCCGAGTTCATAATGGCAGGGGAAGCCCAATTGCAGGTGGGACAAAGCAGGAGGCTAAGGGATCATATCTCAACTGCCCACAGGAAGCAGACAGCCAGAAACAGAAGTTAAAGGAGACTATACATTCTCAAAACCTGCCCTCAGTGACAAACTTCCTCAGGGATGCTCCATGCTGTAAGACTCCTGGACAGTGCCACCAGCTGGAGACCACGTGTTCAAATACCTGAGCCTATGGGGGACATTTCTTTCAAGATATCACAGTGGCATAGCTATTGCATGAACGATGTTCTTTGTCAGTGCCAATAACTTCTTTCCAGAGAAGTGACACTAATGATCCTGCTTACTGATAATACAAAATGTTCTGTACAACCAAGAACTCCGTGTGTTAGGAATTAGCTCTTCTCAGATGATTGAATACAAATCATGACAGAGTGGTAATTACTCACCGAAATCCATTTTCTCTTTTTCATGAATAAGCAAGCTTGACCATGATTCCCTGCTCCCTCTGCAGCTAGATGGGATCATGTTATTGAGGTCTAACCAGTAGAATCTACATGGCAGTGAGACTGTCATTTTGGGGCCTGAGATCACCAGTGCATGCCACATTGGATGCCACAGAATGGCCGGAGCAACCATGTATTATGAGGTAGAACATTCCTCAGCCTATGTCCTCTAGAGCCATTCCAGCAACTTACTCGTCTATCAAGAGAGAAACTGGGGAGCTGGGTGGTGGTGGCGCACGCCTTTAATCCCAGCATTTGGGAGACAGAGGCAGGCAGGTTTCTGAGTTCCAGGCCAGCCTGGTCAACAGAGTGAGTTTCAGGATAGCCAGGGCTATACAAAGAAACCCTATCTCGAGAAAAAAAAAAAACAAAAGGGAGAGGCTGGGGGGGAAGGGGGAACTGGGGAGTCACCCAGTTAACTCACTGGGTGAAAGGGCTTGCCATCAAGCTGGATCGTTCTGGGAGCCACATGGTAGAAGAAGAGAACTAAGAGTTGGCCTATGACCTCCACATGTGAGCCATGTGTACCCACATGCTAAACAAACAAACAAACAAACAAGGAAATTTAAGACAAAACTGAGGGTAGGGAGAGAAACTATGGTACAAACACAGGTTTCTTGTGTTTTTTTTTTCTTTATTATTGGGATTGAACAGAGGGATTCACATATGCTGGGCAAGTGTCCTCCTACCGAGCTACCCCAGAAAGCACCCTTTCTCTACTGGTCAGTTTTAGACAGTCTAAGTAGCCCAGGGTATCTTTGAACTCACTCCTCAGCCCAGGGAAGCCTTGGAACCTGTGATCCTCCTTCCTCAGCCTCTCAAAGAGCTATGATTACAGGCCTGTGTTCCAAGACAGAAACTATAGTGGTGTGTCGTGATGTATTTGATCCGTTACTGCAGCCTGTTCTCACTAATTCACTAACGGTCTTGAAATTTTCAGTCCTAGTGAAAATCATTTCAGATTTTGTAGATCGACTATGAATTTGAATAATGTTATACTTACAATGTATCTTTGAACTTGAGGTTCAAGGTACTGTACCATAAAGCATACAATATATCCCAATGAACTCTGAATAAAGAGTTATAAGGAAGCTCAAGAAATGACAGGCAAAGAGGTAGGGGATGGTTTGGCTTGCTGGGCAGCCAGGACCAGAGTTCAAGTCCTCAGCACCATATATAAAATATCAGGATACCCAACAGTTTGAACAGAGCAGAGTAAGTACCTAATACTCTGGCAAGATGGCACTGACCCGTCATCCCAGACCCGTGGCAGGTGTTACTCCCCAAGGAGACTCTGTCTCACACACACACACACACACACACACACACACACACACACACACACAAAGCTGGGCAGTAGTGGCACATGTGTAGCCAGTAGCCAGCCTGGTCTACAGAGAGAGTTCCAGGACAGCCAAGGTTACACAGAGAAAACCTATCTCAAAAAAAAAAAAAAAAAAAAAAAAAATGGGCTAGAGAGATGGCTCAGTGGTTAAGAGCACCGCACTGACTGATCTTCCGAAAGTCCTGAGTTCAAATCCCAGCAACCACAGGGTGGGTCACAACCATCAGTAACAAGATCTGACACCCTCTTCTGGAGTGTCTGAAGACAGCTTCAGTGTAACTACATATAATAAATAAATGTAAAAAACAAAACAAAACAAAAACAAAACCCAGCTCCCCACCCACCCACCCACACAAAAGTAAAAATTACCTTAGAAATAACTTTGATCATATATGGCTATATCCCTGTACTTGGAAGCTAAGCAGGTTCAAGCCTGGTTAACATTTGGATGGGAGAAATAGCTTTACTCATCAATTCTAGTTACATAGCATCAGGATACTGGAGGAAACGGATTGCTAAGTAACTTCTTTCTAACACAAGGGGAACAAAAATAAATTCCTGTTTCTAGGACTGTAATACAGAAAGCCCTTCCTACTATGAGAATTTTATTTTGGGCACCTCTAGAATTGTCTTTATTTCAGGCTCTACTTGGGATTTGAATTGTCTTGAGAGTTTGTAGGAGAAATGGAGATTGCAGGACTCTTAGCTCTGTTTACTCTGATCCAAGTGTGAGTGCTGGCGTCAGGTGCGCAGCTTCCATTCCTCTCATCTAGGCATCGTATCTGACAGTTACAGGCATGCATACCTGGGCTGCTATGTGAGTATTAGGTGTCTGAACTCGAGTCCTTATGTCTTCAGGTCAAGGGCACTTACTGACTGAAACATCACCCCAGCCCCTTTATTTTTTACTTTCATCTGTCTGTCTGTCTGTCTATGTATCTAGATATCTATCTATCTAACTTTTTTTGTTTGGTTTTGTTTTTCGAGACAGGGTTTCTCTGTGTAGCCCTGGCTGTCGTGGAACTCACTCTGTAGACCAGGCTGGCCTCGAACTCAGAAATCTGCCTGCCTCTGCCTCTCAAGTGCTGGGATTAAAGGCATGTGCCACCACTGCCCGGCTTGTTTTGTTTTTTGAAACAGGTTTTCTCTGTGTAGCCCTGGCTGTCCAGGAACTCACTCTCTAGATCCAGCTGGCCCCAAACCCAGAGATCTGCCTGTCTCTGTCTCCTGACTAGGATTAAAGGCTTCACCACCCCATGATTTACTTATTTATTTTTCCATAGAGTTCAGTCTGTAGCTCTCAGGTTGGCCTTAACCCCACTATCCTCCTGCTTCAGCATCTCAAATGCTGAGATTAGTTGTGAAACACTACCTTTCAGTATGTGTTTTGTTTTAGATGTAGTGTGTGTGTGTGTGTGTGTGTGTGTGTGTGTGTGTGTGTGTGTGTGTGTGTACACAAGTATCCCTGGAAACCAAAAGGTATCTGATGAGCCATTGATAAGGACCCCTCTTTGCTTCTCCTTATTTTACCTTGTTTTGAGTCAGTCTCACTGTGGCTCAACAGGCTGGCCTTGAATACTGCAGTGTCAGGCTCTCTTGTGTTGAGACTATAGGTGTGGCCCATCTCGTTACACCTACTCACTTTTTATTAACATTTGAAAGAAGTCTGTTTGCTATTGTTTTGTTTTGACAGGATCACAAGATGTAGCCCTAGCCTGTAGAGCAGGCTGGCCTTGAACTCAAGTAGCTCTATTTCTCTCTGCCTCCTGGGTGCTAAGATTACTGGCTCCTCTGAAAGCTCAGCACTTCCACATCTATCTGTCTTTGAACTGGCACTTTTCTTCTTCCCTCAAATGGCCTATCAATATGAAAATCAATGTGTAAATTTTCAGTTTTATGCTAATTATATGAGGAATAAAGAATTTAGCCACGGGCAGTGGTGGCACACGCCTTTAATCCCAGCACTTGGGAGGCAGAGACAGGCAGATTTCTGAGTTCGAGGACAGCCTGGTCTACAAGTTCCAGGACAGCCAGGGCTATACAGAGAAACCCTGTCTCAAAAAGAAAGAAAGAAAGAAAGAAAGAAAGAAAGAAAGAAAGAAAGAAAAAAGAAAAAAACCGGACATGGTGGTGCATACCTTTAGTTCCAGCAGTCCGGAAGCAGACACAGGCGGATCTCTGTGTTCAAGGCCAGCCTTATCTACAAAGCAGGTTCTAGGACATTTAGGGCTGTTACACTGAGAAACTCTGTCTCAAAAAAAAAAAAAAATTAAGTAATTGATTAATTAAAAAATAAATAATTTGGGAGCTGGTGAGATGGCTCGGTGAGTAAGAGCACTGACTGTTCTTCCAAAGGTCATGAGTTCAAATCCCAGCAACCACATGGTGGCTCACAACCATCCCTAATGAGATCTGACGCCCTTTTCTGGTGTGTCTGAAGACAGCTACAGTGTACTTACATATAATAAATAAATAAATAAATAAATAATTTGCCGGGCAGTGGTGTTGCTCGCCTTTAATCCCAGCACTTGGGAGGCAGAGGCAGGCAGATTTCTGAGTTCAAGGCCAGCCTGGTCTTCAGAGTGAGTTCCAGGACAGCCAGGGCTACATAGAGATACCCTGTCTTGAAAAACAAAAACAACAACAACAAAAAATAATAATAATAATTTAATAAAGTATATTTTAATTAAGTTAAATAATAAAAGCTCTAAAATAAGGGCTACTGCAGAATACTTTTTGTTTTGTTTGCTTTGTTTTTTGAGACAAGATTTGTCTGATTGTACTGAACTATCTCAGTAGACTAGACAGCTCTTGAACCCACAGAGATTTGCCTGCCTCTGCCTCCCAAGTGCTGGGCTTAATGGCGTGCTTCACCACTACCTGGCTGAAATTAGTACCTATAAAAACAATTACACACACACACACACACACACACACACACACACACACACACACGGTATGGTGTGTGGGCTTAGATTTTTCAAAACCTACTTTTAATAAGGGTTCTTGCTCTTACCCTCTTCTGCTCTTGCCTCTCTCTTGCCTCTTGCCCCCTCACTCCCCATTCCCTTCCCCCCCCTCCATGTGACCATGGCCAGCCTCTATGCCTCTGCTCTCTTCTTCTCTCTGCCTCTCACCCTCTTAACTCCCCTCCCCTTGCCCTGAATAAACTCTATTCTATACTAAAAATATAAAAATAAAAATAAAAGGGTTCTTAAGTGCTTTAACCTCCTTTCTCCTTTCTAGCCCACCACCCACCAAAGATGATAGAAAGGAAAGACTGATAGAGCAAAGGAGGATGTGGCCTGTTTAGAAATAGTTGTTTGGAGTGAATCCAGTCTGTGTTGCCAGGATATCAGCAGTCCAGTTCATATGAATCAGCAGTGGCAGCTTGATCTACTCACAAACACCATTCATGAATCAGCAACAGGTAGGTCGATCCAGCAAGGACAATCATCCCTAGTCTGAGGAAGTAGCAAGAAGCTGCAGGCACACCAGAAGTTCATTGGCGCATTTCTCTCTATGAAGTCACAACAAATGATGACCAGCAGAGAATGGTAAGGCACACCAATACCACACAGCATCATCTACTGTCTGTTGGGTCACATTTATACCCTTTCCAAACATCATGTGTTCTCTCAAGCATCCGCTCTAGCAAAAAAATCACATGCCCCTTTTCCAGGCTGCTTCCAGGAAAACACCACCTGTCTGTTCAGGAAGACATCCTTTCATGTGTCTGCTTCAGCAAAAACATCCTCTCATAAGACAGTTTCCAGAAAAATATCATAGGAATAGTTATGTCATGTTAGGTATTATTACCTGGTTATCGTTTTTCATTTAGACTTTTTTTTAAGATTTATTTATTTATTTATTTATTTATTTTTTGGTTTTTTGAGACAGGGTTTCTGTGACAGCCCTGGCTGTCCTGAAACTCACTCTGTAGACCAGGCTGACCTCGAACTCAGAAATCTGCCTGCCTCTGCCTCCCAAGTGCTGGGATTAAAGGCATGCGCCACCACCACTCGGCTCATATATTTATTATATGTAAGTACACTGTAGCTGTCTTCAGACACTCCAGAAGAGGGCGTCAGATCTTGTTAGGGGTGGTTGTGAGCCACCATGTGGTTGTTGGGAATTGAACTCATGACCTCTGGAAGAGCAGTCAGTGCTTTTAACCACTGAGCCATCTCTCCATCCCTCATTTAGACTTGTAATCTAGAATGAACTACAATTCAGAAAGGGAGGGCACACTTGTGACCCAGATCTTTAGTCTGGAAGACACAGGCTGTTGATCCAGATCTTGAGGAAGAGTGACCATGAAAAACTTTGGCCCAGGTACATACATTTAATCCCAGGAGACAAAGGCAAGCAGATCTCTGAGTTCAAGGCTGGCCTGGGACAGAGGAAATTCTGGGTGAAGAAAAGCTTAAGTCTAGGCGTGGTGTTACACATTAGGCGTGGTGTTACATACCTTTAATGCCACCATCCAGGAGACAAAGCCACGAAGATCTCTGAGTTCAAGGTCAATCTACAAAGCAAGTTCCAGGACAGCCAAGCTTAGGCAATGAAGAAGACGGATAAACAGAAAGCTGGTGATAATATAATAGAAGGAGGCCATATTCCAGCCCTAGCAAGTAGCAGAACTCAGTAGCTTTGGACATCTGACTCTGACTTCAGAGTCAAGAATACAAGGGACTCGGAAGATTGATGCTGGTTCTCTGGAGCTTAGTGGTGACTAAGAAGAGACCAGCATCACTAAAGTGACATCTTCTGGGAAATGTTTTCTGAGACCACAAAGAAATTGTGTTCCAGAGATAGCCAAGGTTGTACCTCATGCTGCAGCTGGTCTTGATAATGTGTAAGAGTCACCCAGGTGGTATACAGCTGTACTTGGTAATATGTAAGAATCACCCAAGTGGTTTTGAAGACATGAAGGGGTTGTGGAGAGCAGCCAAGGCTTGGTACTATGAGAGGCCAGGAAAGGCCATTGGTAAAGGTGCAGCCTCGGTAGCAATTGACAGCCCGGGATTGAAGGAGTCCTGGAAAGAAATTGAGGCTTAGCACTGTGAAGAGAGCCTGTGAGAGGATATTAAAGAGAAGCCTAGTTGCCGTGGAAGACCCCAGCACTAGAGTGCTACAGAGAGCAGATCTGAAGATGTGACGCAAACCCATTGGAGGAGCCCAGATCATGTGTGGATCCCAGTGATTGGAAGAAGGTGTAAAGTTGAAGTTCAAGATGTTAGAAATGCCAGAGCCTTGTGATACCTGCTGAGGAAAACTGCTAACAGGGAGTAGAACCAGACCAAGAGAAGAAGTTGTTGCAGTCAACAAAGATGAAAGGAGCCAGGCAGTGATGGTGTACGCCTTTAATCCCAGCACTTGGGAGGCAGACACGGCGGATTTCTGAGTTCGAGGCCAGCCTGGTCTACAGAGTGAGTTCCAGGACAGCCAGGGCTATACAGAGAAACCTTGCCTCGAAAAACAAAA
The DNA here is from genome assembly GCA_019843815.1 of Montemys delectorum. Taxonomy (NCBI): domain Eukaryota; kingdom Metazoa; phylum Chordata; class Mammalia; order Rodentia; family Muridae; genus Montemys; species Montemys delectorum. The sequence goes on along the minus strand of JADRCD010197376.1, from coordinate 7,743 downwards.
CAAAACAATAAAAAAAAAATCAAGAACAAAAACAAACAACAAACAAACAAACAAAAAAACAAAGATGAAAGGAGTTGTTAATCTGAAGAGTGCTTTGACATGGAGATGCAGTGTTTAGAGTTTGCCCAGCTGGTTTCCTGTCTTACTTTGGTCCAGTATTTCCTCAGTATGATGTTTTGGAATGGTAATATATACCCTGTGATGTTGGAAGTATGTGATATGTTTTTTGATTTTGGACTTTATAGGGAATTATAGTTAAGAGGTTGCATGACTCTCATAGGAGACTTTGTACTCAGACTTATAACATTGTTGAGACTGTGATAGACTATGGGGACTTGAAGTTGGACTAAATGTATTTTGCATTATGCTATGGCTAGGTATGGCCCCCATAGACTCATGTGTTTAAACAAGACTATGGGGGCCAGGGAGTGAAATGTGGTGGTTTAAATATGTTTGCCCCAGGAAATGGTGTTATTAGAAGTTGCCTGTGGAGTAGGCCTTGATTATGCTGTATCTTCACAGCAATAGAAACCCTAACTAAGACACAGGGTTCTTCTGTGTAGCCTTGACTGTCCTGTACCTTGCTCTGTAGACCAGCCTAGGCTGGCTTCACACTCAGAGATCTTGCCTGCCTCTGTCTCCCAAGTGTTGGGATCAGAGACATGCTACTGCTACTCAACAAATGATTATCTTTTCGTCTAAGGTTTATTAATTCATTTTATGTATGAGTGCTCTATCTGCATGTGTACCTGCATGCCAGAAGAGGACATCAGAACTCATTATTGATGGTCATAGCCACTATGTAATTGCTGGGAATTGAGCTCAGGACCTCCAGGAAGAGCAGCCAGTGCTCTTAACTATTGAACCATCTCTCCAGCTGAACAATTATCTTTTTTTAAATAACAGTTTTGTTTTTATTTGTGTGCCTAGGTGTGTCTGTGCCAATGACATGGAGACCTGAAGAGGTCACTGTACTCCCTCCAGTTAGGTACAGGTGATTGTGACCTGCCAGATGTGGAGGCTTGGAACCAAACCGTGGTCCTCAAGAACAGCAATTGCTCTTAACTCCTAAGCCATCTTTCCAGCCCCTATACATAAAATCACAGGCCCTTCTGGAGGGAACCCTCAGATTGCTGAATATGAAGCCTATGATCAGATCTACCAGAGTTTACAAAGACTCTATTAAAAATACTACAAACACATGTCTCCTCACCCCAGAGATACCAGCTTTAGTAGCCCGTTAGGTGAAGAATACAGCATGCTAATGCTGTCCAGATACCCTGGAAGGTTTTCAGGATGTGCGGAAGGAACTACAGAAGTTTGTACCTAAGAAGCTAGAGAAGCCTAAATCTGGGCTTGGGTCTTAGCTGACCCTCAGTGTGAAATCTCTTCATTGCTACAGCCAATAAATCCACCCAGATTTGCCACCTACTCACAAAGCATTAATGAAAGAAATTAGAGAACCTGAAAGAAATAAGGGTTGGTGAGCCAGCTCAGGACAAGCCTGACGACTGACCTGAGTGTCATTCCCGGAAGCTACTTACAGATGAAAGGAGAAAACCAAGTTTTTGGAGTTGCAATCTGGCCTCTGCAAACACACCAGGGCATGTATGCTCACACATACATATAAACATGAGTAACATTTTTTTTTCCAAAGTAGAAGTCCAGGTGTATTTCCTGATTAAGATTATTAAAATGTCCATCATCCAAAGTAATCCACAGACTCTATACAGATCAGAGGAAAATACTGATGACAGGCAGGGTTTCTTAGGCACACATTGTCATCTCAGTGCTGGTGAAGCAGAGGCAGAGGGATTGATGTAGCTTCAGAGATAACCTGGTCAAAATAGTGAGTTCCAGGCCAGGCAGAGATATGGAGCCCCACTATCTTTCAATTAAACCATCCAACAAATACAAATGTCAAAGACATTATAGAATTAGGAAAAAAATTCTGCTGGGCGGTGGTGGCGGCGCACGCCTTTAATCCTAGCACTTGGGAGGCAGAGGCAGGCAGATATCTGAGTTCGAGGCCAGCCTGGTCTACAGAGTGAGTTCCAGGACAGCCAGGGCTACACAGAGAAACCCTGTCTCAAAAAAAAAAAAAAAAAGGAAAAAAAATTCTAGAATTCACGCAGAAGCACGAAAGACCCTGAATAGCCAAAAGCAATTGTAAGTAAAAAGAACAGGACTATAAAATTAAAATAATCAAAACAGTATAGTGTGTACCAAAAACAAAAACAAAACTAAACAAACAAAATCAAACAAAACCTCAGATGCCCCAGGCCCAAGAGATGGCTCTGTGGGTAAAGGCGCTTGCTTAGGCCTGAGAGCCGGAGTACAATCCTAAGGACTCACATGATGGAACCAACTCTAGAAAGTTGTCCTCCGACTTTCACATTGTGAGGTCCATGTTGTGATGCCATGAAAGGAGAGGGTCACAGGGTGAGGAGGTTGAAGAGATTGTGAAGAGACACGGGCAGAGAAGAGATGTTTTATTTACCAGTGCAAAGATCCCCAGTCAGGCGGCCATCAGCAGGCGGCCAGGCACATGTTGGGACCGTGTGTGTAGACCAGTGCACAAACCACAGGAGTGTAGGCACATAGACCAACAAGCAAGCAAATACAAGGTCAGATATATACAGAATCACACAAGAATGGCATTCTGCTATACAACAGAGTGCATCCCCATTTACCTTCCTCATCTCTGGAGAGTGTGCCTCATGTCCAGTGTCAGCCACGTTTTAGCTGGTTCTTATCAGATATCCATACCAGTCCCAAGTTGTCTAAACATAAACTGACCCTTAACATTCTTCCATTACCAACAGGTTCTCCACCCCCTCCCTCTCTCTCTCCAAAAAAAAAAAAAAAAAAAAAAAAGCAGCAGCCTTGAAGAACAAAGTTCTGAATTCAGCCCACATGTTTAGAACCTGCACCAGAAAGGAGACAGATTAAAGCCACATGCCACATGCTTTCTTTGACAACTACACCAAAGCTTCTATCAACACAAAAGCACAGCTCTCCCCTCAAAGGGAGGAAGAAATCATTTATTCTGGAGCCAAATGTGAGTGACTGTAGCACAGAATACAGATTTAGGTTACCCCAAATGGCATGTTCTAATAAGGAAACAGTTTCGTGACATTTTATAGTAATAACAAATACAAGTCAGCCAGGCAGGGGTGGCACACACCTTTAATCCCAGCACTTGGAAGGCAGAGGCAGGTGGATTTCTGAGTTGGAGGCCAGCCTGGTCTACAGAGCAAGTTCCAGGACAGCCAGGACTACCCAGAGAAACTCTGTCTCAAAACAAAATAAAACCCCACAAAAAGCAAAATAAATAAATAAATAAATAAATAAATAAATAAATAAATAAATAAAAGGTCTGGGCTGGAGAGATGGCTCAGCGGTTAAGAGCACTGACTGCTTGCTCTTCCGAAGATCCTGAGTTCAAATCCCAGCAACCACATGGTGGCTCACAACCATCTGTAATGAGATCTGATGCTCTCTTCTTAGCTGTCTGAAGACAGCTACAGTGTAATTACATATAATAAATAAATCTTTTTAAAAAAATAAAAGGTCATAAACTAAGGCACTTATCAAGTACATTGTGTGTGTGAGTGGGGGCGGGGGGTATATCAAGTAAGTGGGTAGAGCCAGAAGGAGAGAGCTTTGTGTCAGCCTTAAATATTATCTGACAACATTCTTAGCTCTTTGGTGGAAAACTAGGGCTTGTTAATACATTCCAAAAGGTTTTTTAGGTTGTCGTTGTTAGTTTGTTTCTTTTTAAATCTCTTGTGGTGTTAGGTCTGTCTTTATCTGACAGTGACAAGTCTCACAATGAGAATGGTTATGTTAGTAAGTTAAAGATGGCCCAGGATAAAATGTCATTAGGCTCTCGGCTTGCCATAGCCCATGCTCTCCTGACCCCTGAAGTTCCTGTCAGTCAGCCTTTGCAGACAGCTTCTTCTCAGAAGTTCTCCTTCACTTTTTGCAACCAGAATGCAATTATAAAGAAAGATTAGACAGGGCTGAGGAAAGAGCTCAGTGCTTAAGAGCATTGGTTGTCCTTCTAGAGGACCTGGTTCAGCTCCCAGCACACATATAGGGTCTCCCAACCTTCTCTAACAGCAATTCCAAGAAATATGACTCCATTTTTATGATACACAAGCATGTATGCAGGCACGATATTTATACACATAAATTATACATACACACAAATTATATATATTTGAAAGATTTGACAAACGTAAATTTCAAATATGGAACTGTTCTACCAAATGAGGTTTTTTGTTTTTTTTTCCCCCTAGACAGGGTTTCTCTGTGTAGCCCTGGCTGTCCTGGAACTCACTCTTGTAGACCAGGCTGACCTCAAACTCAGAAATCCACATGCCTTTGCCTCCTAAGTGATGGAATTAAAGGCATATGCCACCACTGCCCAGCCTTTTTTTTTTTTTTAAAGATTTATTTATTTATTTCCTGTATATGTATATGGGTACACTGTAGCTGAACAGATGGTTGTGAGCCTTCATGTGGTTGTTGGGAATTGAATTTTTAGGACCTCTGCTCGCTCTGGTCACTCAGTCCCTACTTGCTCTGGCTCAAAGATTTATTATTATACATTAAGTACACTGTCGCTGTCTTCAGACGCACCAGAAGAGGGCATCAGATCTCATTATGGGTGCTTGTGAGCCACCATGTGGTTGCTGGGATTTGAACTCAGGACCTGTGGAAGAGCAGTCAGTGCTCTTACCTGCTGAACCATCTCGCCAGCCCCCAGCCTTCTTATGAGTTTTAAAACAACCAAAAATCTAAAATTCGAGGAAACCTAAGAACACTGGAGCCTGAGGGAGCTGAGGAGACCTGATGGCTCCAAGTTGTTGGGAACTTCATTGGGATAATTCTAAAGTTTCAGTGGGATCTAATCACTCAGTGTTTATGTGCAACAATGTGTGTGTAGTGTGTGCACATGGAATGTGTGTGGTGGGTGTGGGTGTGAATGTTCTTGTACCCATTCCAATGCTCATTGAGGCCGAGACAACATCAGGCATCCTGCTCTATCACTCTTTGCCTATGTCATTGAGACAAGTTGTTTTTTTTTTTTTTTTTTTTTGCTTTTTCAAGACAGGGTTTCTCTGTGTAGCCCTGGCTGTCCTGGAACTCACTCTGTAGACCAGGCTGGCCTCAAACTCAAAAATCCGCCTGCCTCTGCCTCCCAAGTGGAGACAAGTTTTTCAGTGCACCAGAGCTAAGCTGGCACGTATCAAGTCCCAGCAATCCTTCTGTCTCTGTACCCGCCCCGGCACCCCACAGTGACGGGACTCCAGGACCACTCAGCAAACCCCATCTCTTCATGTGGGTGCTGGGAATTAGACCTCAGCTCTGCTTGTTTATCCAGCAAGTGCTCTTACCCACTGAGCCATCTCTCCCTAGCTCCTCATTCTCTCTCTCTCTCTCTCTCTCTCTCTCTCTCTCTCTCT
>JADRCD010197375.1:0-18148 GCA_019843815.1 Montemys delectorum | reverse complement strand
TGGTGGTTCCTCCAGAAATTGGACACAGTTCTACCAGAGGACCCAGCCATACCACTCCTGGGCATATACCCAGAAGACGCTCCGTCATGTAATAAGGACACATGCTCCACCATGTTCATAGCAGCCTTATTTATAATAGCCAGAAACTGGAAACAACCCAGATGTCCCTCAACAGAGGAATGGATACAGAAAGTGTGGTACATCTACACAATGGAGTACTTACTACTCAGGTATAAAAAGCAATGAATTTATGAAATTCTTAGGGAAATGGATGGATCTGGAGTATCATCCTGAGTGAGGTAACCCAATCACAAAAGATCACACATGGTATGCATTCTCTGATAAGTGGTTATTAGCCCAGAAGTTTGGAATACAGGAAGAACAACCCACAAACCACAAGAAACTTAAGAAGAAGGAAGACCAAAAGGTGGACATTTCATTCCTTCTTAAAAAGGGGAACCAAACACACACAGAAAGAGTGGCAGAGATTAACTATGGAGCAGAGACTGAAGGAAGGACAAGCATATAGCTATCTCCTGAGAGGCTCTGACAATACCTGACTAATACAGATGTAGAGGCTCACAACCATTCATTGAACTGAGTACACTGTCCCCAATGAAGGAGTTAGAGAAAAGTTCTATGGAGTTGAAGGGTTTGCAACCCCTTAGGACGAACAACAATTACTAACTAGTACCCTCAGATCTCCCAGGGACCCAACCACCAATCAAGGACTATACAGGGTGGGACTGAATGTTCTGGCAGCATGTGTATAGTAGAGGATTGCAAATTCGAACATCAATAGGAGGAAAGGACCTCGGCCTTGTGATGGTTCTGTGCCCCAGTGTAGGGGAACGCCAGGGCCAATAGGTGGGAGAGGGTGGGGTGGCAGGCATGGGGAGGGGGGAGGCAAAAGGAGTTTGTTCTTGTTGTTTTTGTTTGTTTGTTTGTTTTTTAGAGGGAAACCTGGGAAAGGGAAAATTTACATGTAAATAAATAAAATATCTAATAAAAAAAAACAAAGGATGAAATAAAAGAAAGATAAAAGTCCCATGGTATAGATTTTGTTTTTATAAAGGACAAAGTTGTTGCTTTCAAATAGACTTTAACAAGATTAAAAGCTCATGACACTTCTTAACTCCACAGACCCTAAATTAATCTATTCTACCTCTGTTGATTTTCAGTAATCTATGGTTAATGCCTGCCAAAGTAATTAAACACAACAGATGAAAAAGTTACTATGTCCTCTTGTGAAAGATGAAGTGAGGTATGCTGGATATTGGGATATACAGCCTCTCATAATGCCAAATGACAGGCCCTAACTCTGTAATGTAAATACATTACTGCAAATGTCAGTGCACAGAGAATTGTTTAGACAGGCTGCAAGGATGGCTGCTAAGCAAGCAACCAAGCAAGATAGAAGGAAGTTACGTTGTTTGTGATCATTCATATTGGTCATCACTATGGATGAACACAGAAAAACTTCAGTTTTCCATGACAAACATTCAAAAGTAAGACAGAAAGGGTGCCATGTAGGATTAAAACATATCTTATAATTAAGATAAATTATTAAATATTCCATATCTACAACTTTAAATGATATATTTGTTTTCCTCCACCTCTCCTACAAAACGGCAATATTTTCTTTTTTTTCTTTTTATTTTTTTAGTTACTACTTTTTAATTGAATATTTTATTTGTTTACATTTCAAATGTTATCCCCTTTCCTGGTTTCACCTTTGGAAATCACCTAACCTATCCCCACTTACCCTGCTTCTATGAAGGTACACGCCCACTCACCCAGTTCTACCTCACTGTCCTAGCATTCCTCTGCACAAGGCATCAAGCCTTCACAGAACCAAGGGCCTCCCTTCCCATTAATGGCAGATAAGGCCCCTTCAGCTCCTTTAGTCCTTCCCCTCACTTTTCCATTGGGGGGTCTCTTTGCTCAGTCTGATGATTGATTGTAAGCATCCTCATCATTATTGGTCAGAATCTGACAGAGCTTCTCAGAAGACAGTTGTATCAGGCTCCTGTCAACAAGCTCTTCTTGGCACCAACAATAGTATCTGGGTTTGGTGTCTGTTTATGGGATGGATCCCCAGGTGAGACAGTCTCTGGATAGTCTTTCCTTCAGTCTCTGTTCCACTCTTTGTCCCTGTATTTCCTTTTGACAGGAGCAATTCTGGGTTAAAATTTTGGAGATGGATGGGTGGCCCCATCCCTCAATCAGGAGGCCATGCCTAATAAGTCCCTCCTACCCTCTACTTCCCTTGATTATATTGTTCCCCCTTCTAAGTAGGACTGAAGCATCCACTCTTTGGTCTTCCTTCCTTTTGAGTTTCATGTGGTGTATGAGTTGTATCATGGGTATTCCATGCTCTTTGCCTAATATCAACCTATCAGTGAGTACATACCATATGTGTCCTTTTGTGACTGAGTTACCTTACTCACAGGATATTTTCTAGATCCATCCATTTGCCTGTGAATCTTGTGAAGTTATTGGTTTTTGTGGCCAAGTAGTATTCCATTGTGTAAGTGTACCACATTTTTTGTATCCCTTCCTCTGTTGAGGGGCATCTGGGTTCTTTATAGCTTGTGACTATTATAAATATGGCTGGTATAAACATAGTGGAGCACGTGTCCTTATTGCATGTTGGAGCATCTTTTGGGTATATGCCCAGGAGTGGTATAGCTGGGTCCTCAGGTAGTACTATGTCCAATTTTCTTAGGAACTGCCAGACTGATTTCCAGAGTGGTTGCACCAGCTTGCAATCCCACCAGCAATGGAGGAGTGTTCCTCTTTCTCCATATCCTCACCAGGATCTGCTGGTGTTTTGACTATTATTTGACAGGAGGAATTTCTTTTCTGGTCCAGTCTATTTGGAGTTCTATAGGCTTCTTATAGGTATGTAGGCATCTCTTTCTTTAGGTTAGGGAAGTTTCCTTCTATAATTTTGTTGAAGATATTTACTGGACCTTTAAGTTGGGAATCTTCACTCTCTTCTATTACTATTATCCTTTGGTTTGGTCTTCCATTTTGTGTCCTGGATTTCCTGGATGTTTTGGGTTCGGAGTTTTCTACATTTTGCATTTATTTTTTTACTGTTGTGTCAATGTTTCTTATGGTTATCTTCTATCCCTGAGATTCTTATTTCTATCTCTTGTATTCTGAGGGTGATGCTTGCATCTATATACCCTGATCTCTCTCCTAGGTTTTGTATCTCCAGGGTTGTCTCCCTTTGTGATTTCTTTATTATTTCTATTTCCATTTTTAAATCCTGGATGGTTTTGTTCAGTTCATTCACCTGTTTGGATGTGTTTTCCTGTAATTCTTTAGGGAATTTTTGTTTTTTCCCTTTTAAGGGCTTCTACCTGTTTACCTACATTCTCCTGTATTTCTTTAAGAGAGGTATTTATGTCCTTTTTAAAGTCCTGTACCACCATCATGAGATGTGATTTTAAATCTGTGTCTTGCTTTTCCAATGTGTTGGGGTATCTACGGCTTGCTGTGGTGGGAGAACTAAATTCTGATGATACCAAGTAGCCTCAGTTTCTGTTGCTTATGTTCTTGCCCTTGCCTCTTGCCATCTGGTTATCTGTGGTGCTAGCTGGTCTTGCTGTCTCTGACTGTGGCCTGTTCCTCCTATAAGCCTATGTGTTAGCAATCCTGGGATACAAGCTCTCTTCAGGCAGAATTTGGTTGTGGAGTACTGTGGCACAGGGTCAGGTATGGGGTGCAAACTGAAACTAGAAGTATCCTGCCACTGGCTGTTCCTTGGTTCCTGTGTCCTGATGGCTCTGGGCAGGCCCCTTTTGGGTCATGACTATGAGGAGAAGTGATAGTCTCACCTGTAATCTCAGGTGTGTCTCCTGGGAGACCAATTTTCTCCCAAGCAAGATTTGAATATGGAGATCTGTGGCACAGGATCAGTTCCAAGTGCAGATCAAAACAACAATATTTTCATCTGATAACTCAAATTATTAAATTTTGACTGTAGATTTATGAATTTGGTCATGTGCATTTATAAACTAGATTCAAAGATATTTTAATCTTTCTATATTTCCTCTACTTCTTTACTAGAGCTTCATATTTCCTAGATTATTGTAAAATTTCAATCTAAAGAGAATATTTAAAACTGTGAAGTATTTCTTCAAATGAGAATTTAAAAAATGATTTTTCCCAATCAGTTAGCATTCCTTTCATATCTTCTTTGATTTTTAAATTTTAAAAAAAAAATTTTTAATTTTAATGTTTTGTAAATCAATGTGTTTAGAAAGAAAATTTTAAGTGCAAACATCCATAGTGGCCTCCCTATAACATGAATATAAAATGCCAAATAACTTCTCAAGTATTTGCAACCTTTGGCTTGAGTGGCATTTAAATTTCATGATGCATTGTATTGTCTGACACCTATCATTGTCATGGACATTGCTCTTACAACAAAATAATTGTGTAAATTATTGGATAAGTTGTTTGTTGAAATCATAAAAGAAAAATCAGAACCCTAAAAAGTAAAAGGCCTGAGGCTGCTCCTGAGTGTACTTTGGTGTTTTAAACTGAAGCCCTATCTCTAGAGCAGGAGTCCTCTGAAAAGGAGGCATGGTGCCATGGGTTGTTCCTGGCTTTTCACCAGTGCAGATGTTTGACTCATTCTTTGCTGCTGTCTACTGCTCTGAGTCCTCTATTTTTAAAATGTGACTCTAGACAAGTTTTATTTTTTAAAAATGAAGCAACCCACTAACAATGGTGGTTATTGTGGTGTCTGCATCTTCCAGCCTGTTCCTTCCCCTCAAGTGTTGTCCACCACCCTGCCTTCTTCTTGATCCCGACCTTCTCCTTTGCCCAAGAAGAGTGTGAGCTTTGGGGGAGTGGCATGATTCACCAGGTTGGTGAGAAGAAAGGAGCCACTCACATTTCATTGTCTTTTACTGTGACCTTCTCCATGTCTGGGCTGTCAGCCTAGCTGTGGCCAATGACTCTCTGTACTTCATGTTTACCCTGTCCCATACCTTGTTCAGAGTTCTATGAGTGCATCCTCCCTTCATCCCTCACATCAGCTCCAGGGCCCATGTGCTTCAGTTATTGTTCATGTTGCAGTGATAAAATGCTTGACCAAACCAAAACCAAAATCAAAACCAAATTGAACAAACCGTAAAATGTATCTTGGCTTTAGTTTGTGGGTACAACGTGTGCTGGGGAGTTGTGGTGGCTGGAGTTACATGGCATCCATGCCAGTAAACAGAGAGAGATACATACTGGCATATAGCTTGCTTTCTCTTTTTTTGTGCGGGGTAGGACCCCAAGCTTCAGTGCCACCCACATTTTGTGTGGGTCTTATCACCTCAACTAATCTAATCTAGATCTTTCCTCACAAACACAACCAATGGCTTCTCCTTAGTGATGCTATATTCTGTCACATTAACAGTATAAACCATTGCATCAAGACCATTATTATTGCATTTTACAATCAGAAACAAACAAAGCTATTGCAACCCATGTCCAGCCCTAAAAACCCTGCTCTTTGTGACAGGTGGTGTAAGTTCAACAAAATTGATCAGTTGACTCCAGCAATGACACAGATACCACACTTAAGGAACTATTGGTGTAAGTTATAGAAACTATTATCAATAGATTATGGTGAAATGTGTATCCTGATGACTGTAAGTGTCACTTACTACAACTACTGTCACTACAGAAACCATCATTCGTACCCCTCCCCTCTTCTCTTCATCCCCCCCCCCACCCCACCCAACAGCTGGATTTTGCAATGCAAGTCCTAACTTGAGCCCATGGTGCTTAGGAACTTTCCCTATATTTCTCCTGCATTGGCTGAAAACATTCCTAGGCTGGGGAGAGGGTTCACCCTATAAAGTGCTTGTTGTAAGATGGTGGGGACCTGTATTAGATCCCTAGACTCACCTTTTTAAAAAATACAAGTATGTTGGTGCGTGCTTGCAATCCAATACTGGGAATGTGAATACATGTAGATCTTTTGAGCTCACTGGCCAGACAGGCTAGGCTGTTTGGCTGCTATCAGGCTTCTGTGAAAAACCCTATCCCAAAACACAAAAGTAGGTAGTGCCTGAGGAATAATATTTGAGGTTGTCTTCTCTCTGCATGCACACTCATCATGCACACTCATATCTATACAAACATGATTACGCATACATGCTCATATACACACAAAGCTTTTTCTGATGAGGACAGACAGGCCATGCTGGCTCAATCTTTTACAGATGCTCACACCTCCCTGAGATTGGTCTCTCTACCCACCTTCTCTTTTCCAGTTTAATTTGCTCTTTTTTCTCTTCTTTGAAGGGTTATAACAAGTCTATAGTATTGGATATGCATTCAACTTTCCCTGCATACTCTCCAGTTTTATAAGTAATCCTTTCATTGAACCTTTGTCAAATTATTCTAATTTGAATGGGCCATATTTGCCTTGCCGGAGGGAATATGGGGCAATGTTAACTGGCAATGTTAGCATGTGGACACAAGGCTCATAGATTAGATGGTATGTCTTGGTGTTTGGGAAAGCAGATGAAGAAGTGAAGCACATTTGAGTCAGTTACCATTATGACCAGCAATCTGGGTTCAGCTGTGTGAGCCTCAGCATTACCTCTGGTATTACATATTTGTTCCAGGACTCTGCTCTGGTCCTTTCGATTGTATTATCCACTTGTCTTTAACACTGGATTTTGCACTTCTTTATGTTTGTACTGTTACTCTGTGCCTTCAACACAGCACACTACTATGCTTTATACATATTCAGCACAGTATTTACTTAATGACCCATCTGCTTGCCCTAGAGATGAGGATGATGTACAGCCCACAAACACAGTGGCCGAGTGTATGTTCTGTTAGCTTCTGCTAAAGTCTCCAACAGTAATATGTTGCTGTGTTCTATCTGTAAATACTGCAGAAACGGACAGGCCTGGTGATACTCCTTTTCTTTAGCATCTGCTATAGGAGAAAAATTGGACAGAAGCCTAGAAGTCATGAGCAATTATAACTTTTCACTAGAATATACTGATCTTATTTCCATTTGAAATAATAAAGAACATTTTCCCCCTTCTGACTTTTTTGCTTATTAAAATTTTGCTCCAAAATGTTCTCAATTACTGGATATTGATGTTTCTGGCTTTGAAAGCCTGATTGCAGATATCCTAGTAATAGTTTTTTTTTTACCTTTTAATTAACAATAAGTGCTGGGAAAAATCAGCACTAGAGCAGTTACAGCTTTGGCTTTTCGGGGGCATAAGCATCGTGTCTCACTAAGAAGAAAATTATAATTGAATATTAGAATTAACAAAAAATTTTAAGTAAAGGCTTTCAACGCTAACATTTTGATACACTTAAATGTCAGAAGGACTAATTAACAATGCTGGGTCAATTCAATGGCTGGGTTTTAATGTTTTGTTTGAGAGGAATAGGTGTCGAGTTAAATTTTAAACCAGAGTAACTTTCTTAATCTTACAAAGCAATAAAAGTGTGGTGTTCCCCTTTAGATGGATTTTTTTTTTCTTTTGCAGATTGTAGATTGCCCTCAATGGGTTGAATTTCCAGACAAAACGGCATAGGTCCCCTGAGATACAGCCCTCTGTGGACTGACACGGATCTCTCCTGGGAGATTTTATACACAATCAATTATTTATATAAACACCCAAGGCTCTTCTGCAGTGCCTTACTATTTTTTAAGCCACTATAAAATGCCACAAGTGGCTGAACACAGGCAATGTTTGATCGAGAGAGACTGCTATACGCCCCTTAGCAGCATCTGCTATGGACAGCAGAACCCAGGGCAACTCCACATGGTGGGGATCCCAGCCAAACTGTGCAGTGACAGGGCATGCCCGATATAGACGCTGTTGCAGGCAAGGATATACAACATGATTTGTAGTCACTTATGGTAAACGCAGGTAATGTTTTTATGAAAAAAAGGAAAAACTTACAGATTTTTACTCTCTTCAGTCAGGTCTGATTAAAAGAAAAAAAATCCCCCAATACTTTCAATTTTGTTAGAGTAGTAATGGATAGAGCGGTGGTCACATGAGAGTGAAGGGATCAGGTGGAGATGTTGGGCAAAGTGGGCCAAGCTTTAGCTAAGTTGATTTCTCTCTCTCATTAATATATATACATATACATATATATACATATATACATATATACATATATTTCATATATATAATCCATGTTGAGTGTCTTCTTGATTTTACTTTTAAAAACAGTGCCTCTCAGTAAAGCTGTAGCTCACTAATTGAGCAAGACCAGCTGAGCAACAAGTTCCAGGAGGCCTCCTTTCTCTGCTTCCTCAGGACTAGGAGTATAGGCATGCCCTATGTGCTTAACTTTTTCCACGGGTGCTGTGTATATCAACTTGGGTCTCCCTACTTGCTCAGCAAGCACTTTATCAGCTACGCTGTCCCCACAGTGCATGCATTGTTGTTTCTTAAGTACCATTCATCTTATGGGAGCTTTACGATTCCAAGTTCAAAAGTGACCTCCCTCAAAGTCAAAGCTGGAAAGTTACTTAATTACTTCAAGACAGAAAAGTGGCACTGAACTCTGGGTTACAACTAAGAGCTGGTTCCCCTCAAAGCTCTCTTTGAAACGTACCTCATTTGCAAGATGGCCTGCTTCAGTAACTGATTACCAGGAAGTGGAAAGTCTTTCTTCTCAGCAAGATCAAGACACTTCGTACTATGACAGGGATGCTTGTTGACTTCCCGCTGAATTCATATGTTAAAATTCTAACCCCTTAAAGAATGTGGGGTGTTTGGCAGTTATGATAGCTAATCTCTGTTACCTACTTGATTTGACTATGAGTCAGTGAAAAAATGTGCCCAAAGTAGGTAGTACTATCTGATGGTGGCTGATCTAAGCTCAGGTAGATAGATAGAAAGTGTTCTGAAGAAAAATATTTGATATTCTCTTGCCTCTGCCTCTGTCCCTTGTTGGCGCACATACCTACTCTGTTGTTATTGTTGCTGATGCTGCTACCACTGATGTTGCTATGTGTTACTGACTTGGAACCCAAGTACATCTGGCTTCTTCCATGAACCAGTGCTTCTAGGAAATTACAGGGCCTTCACCACCATATTTCAACTAAGCCAATCTAATGAACCACCTTTGCAATACATAGTGTTCTATCAGTTCTATTCCTCAAGAAAACCTTGACTTCTACAGGAGGTGATTAGGTGATTGTAATAGCAACCTTATGAAAGTAATTCCTTCTCTTGTGAAAGAGACACCATGGAGGTAGCTAGTGCTTTATATTAAGACATAGAAATAAGACATGATCTATGAAGCCATTACCAGTCTGTGAATCTGCTGGGGACTTTATGGGGCCTCTCAGCCTTTAGGGCTATAAGAAACACATTTCTATTTTTTGTAATCTGAGAAGTTTCTGGTATTCTGTTAGCATCTCAGAAGGATGGAGGCACTTCTTCCTTGCCCTTCCTTCTTAGAGTAGCCACTGGCACTTATGATAGCTAATCTCTGTTATCTACTTGATTTGAAGTCAGCTAAAAAATGTTCCCAGAGTAGACAGTACTTTGGCCCACCTCTATGCCTTTCTTTAAGGCTCTCTCCTTCCTGTGACAGGTGGTGCTTCTGTAAGACCCCAGCCCTCCATCAGAGGTACTTCCTCCAAGAGGACCACAAGTGAGACACTGAGACACAGATCGATGCAAAAGCAAGAGGTTTACTTTCCCGGTGCATCAGGATTGACCTTCAATTAGTCCCTCAAGGCGAGTAACTAGAAGGAGACCCCCAAATGGCTATGACAAGCAGTTTTCATACTTTCTAGGGGCAGAGGTTACATCAGCAAGGTTACACTTTAAATTTATTGGCTAAGCATATTGACCTTTAAATCTATTGGCTAGCAAGCATGGGCAGATCATGACATACATTTGAACTCTATCTGGGACTTTCCAGAGGGTCAGGTCCATTCAATCAGTACATTCTGTTTTTCTCAAGAATGTTTCTGCTCTCCTGAAAGAACTGTAGATGGAGAATGGAATTTGGCCTAGCCTTGAGCCCAGGTAGGAGGGGGAAGCTGTAAGGAGGGTGTGGGACTGAGAAAAGTCTCTCACTTCCATACTCCCTCCTTGAACACCCTGAAAGCTCAGTATGTCACATCTGTGTTCAGTGAACCCAGCCTGTCTGAGTAGCTTTGGGTGGTTTCTTATTTTCTTTTCCTAAATGGGCAGATCCACTACAAAAGGAGAGGGCAGTTCATTCCTTTTCCTGACCAGACTATCTCTTGTTTTTAATTCTTATTCTAAATGAAAATTAATTTGCCTTCACAAATCTTCGCTTTGAAGAAAAACAAGGTATGACTGTTCTTGACGTCCATAAGCAAGAAGCTATGGCTAGTATCCCTTTCTACTCCTTGAGACTCTCTGTTTTGATCACACACTGTCACCAGACAGATTTTTTGGATTATTGTTTCAGAAAATGTATTCACACTCGCAATCCCTTCTGCTGTTGATGTTACTATTCAGTCCCTGCATGTTGCAAGTATGGTTCCTGGGACTTGGTTCTCCAGGTGGCACATCATTTGAGTTTCTGGCTTAATTTGGAGCTTTGGGGCAGAGAGATAGTGGTGGCAGTGGCATTATCTCTAAGCTTTTTTCCTCCCCCACCCAGCTGAGTACAATGTACACACACAGGGTTTCCCATTTTTCAGTTGCACCTCCCACAACGAACTGCTCCCTCTCCTCATTTATCTTCCACAGTGCCTCATGCACCTGAACTGACTCCTCTACCCATTCATTTAAGCATTTCTCCACCTGAAATATGGCTCAGCACAGAAGACACCTAGGTTAACCAACTGCATCTTTTACAAAAGTTATTATAGAGGTCTTTTGCATTTGCCTCTGCTTAGCAAATGTCTTCCTATAGATACCTAATAAAAGTATAGATGTGTTAGGAGAGCTTACTGACCCTATGGAGAGTCTGTAAACATTTTTACTACCATATACTAACTGCCAAGATGAGTCTTATGGAGACACTGTTTTGAGTGTGTCTACCTCTCTCTCTCTCTCTCTCTCTCTCTCTCTCTCTCTCTCTCTCTTTCTCTCTCTCTCTCTCTCTCTGTGTGTGTGTGTGTGTGTATGTGTGTGTGTGTCTGTGTGTGTGTCTGTGTGTGTCTGTCTGTCTGTCTGTGTCTGTGTCCTATGCTTATAGGGCATGTGCGTGTATTTGTGCATTTTGGTGTAGAGGGAAGCGGTTAATGTTGGCGTCTTCCTTGATCACTTTCTAGTTTATATTTTGGGGCAGAGTCCCACACTGAACTTAGGGAACACCAATTGGACTAGGTTTGTTGACAGTCCCCAGAAATGCCCCTGTCCAAGCTCTCTAAGTGGTAAGATTACCAGGGCTTGCCTCCATTCCTGGCATTTTACATGGGCAGTGGGAATCCAAAGGCAGGTCTTCATGCTCGAACTGCAGGCATTCTACCTACTAAGTCATCTCCCCAGCCCCTTGTCATAATATTCCCAAACATGACTATGATTTATTTTCATTATAACCAACCCCTTACTTTCTCTCCTCCTCCTCCTTTTTCCCAGTTCTGATGGTCAGTAGTGACTTCTGTGAGCTGAATTGCTACAGTTTCTAACATGCAGGAAGAGCATGTAGTATTTGCTTTTGCATATCTGGCTTATTCAACTGCACTTAGCATGTGTCCTCCAGTCTCACTTGTGCCATTCCTGATTACAGGATCTCTTACCTTTTCTCACTGGGTAATACTCTATCATATATTTTGCCCACTTACTCTCAGTGGGGCTCTCAGTAGATACTGTTTTCCTAGCTATTGTGCAGAGTGCTATAGTAAACATAGGAGGGAAGATAGATTTTTAGCACATGATACTTTTCTGTGAATATGTCTAGTTCAAGTCCTAAGTGGGTTGGAAAGCTGTTCTTTCAGTGTTCCTAGGACGTGCCACCACGCTTTCCATAACGTTATTCATTTATGTTCTCACCAGCAGATGTGTTCCACACATCACTGTCTGCATGCTACATTTTGAGGTATTTATTGTGTGATTCCTGATCATCTAGACATTTCTTCTGACAAATGTAATTATAGTAGCATGATTACGTTGCCTAGTAGATCCTAGTTTTGAGCCTTTTCCACAGATTTACATTTTGGTGCCAGTAAGCCAGTAAGAGAGAATGTTTGTTCCACCCTCTCTCTGTCTCTGTCTCTGTCTCTGTCTCTCCCTCCCTCTCTTCCTCCTGCCATCTCCCTTTCCCTCCCTCTCCCTCCCTTCTCCCCCCTCTCTCTCCTTCCCCTTTACTCCCCTTCACTTTCTCTCTCTCTCTCTCTCTCTCTCTCTCTCTCTCTCTCTCTCTCTCCTTCCTTCCCTTTTAGGAAAGCAAGAACATAGAAGAATATTTAGTAAAGGCACTAGAAAAGACAGAGTCTCTGATACCTTGTCATGAGCAAGTTGAACAACTCAAATAACACAATACTAAAGCCAGCAGGTAATAGCACAGTGGCAAACCATAACACATGCCTGTGGTGGTGGCAAGTACCACCCAGCACCAGCCATTGTTGCCAGGTGGGATTTCTGGCCTGGTATGTTCACTTATACTTAAAAACTTTAGTTCTTTTAAGAGAAGAAAGCTAGATGTTTATGCAGAGATATTGATGGCTAATAAAATAGACCAAAGAGGTATACAGACAAGCATACCAAGGTAGAACCACTGTTTCATGCTCTCTGCTGCTGCTGTGGCTGCAAAGCTCCCTGGGTTTAACTCTGTTAAGACTCCACATGGAGGAAACTGTTTACTGCTGAAGGCAGAGATGTGTTTGTTTTATTCCTGAAAGGTTAGGAATATCTATTCTCATATGATATACCCTGGTAAATGGGCTTGCTTTAAAAAAAATGTAAGGACCGTCAACAACAGACCTATGACTCAGTTATCTAGGACTCAGCACACCCATTTCTGTAACTTTGTAATAAACGTATTTGAGCAGTTAATATTTTTTGTTATTGTTTCCCAAATTAAAATTTTAGGAGAGGTTAGAGATGAAATTTTTTCTTGAACTACTGAAGAGTTACAGTAATCCCACTGTCTTAGTTAGGATTTTACTGTTGTGAACAGACACCATGACCAAGGAAACTCTTATAAGAACAACATTTAATTGGGGCTGGATTACAGGTTCAGAGGTTTAACCCATTATCATCAAGGTGGGAACATGGCAACATTCAGTCAGATATGCTGCAGGATGAGCTGAGAGTACTCCATCTTCATCTGAAGGCTGACAGCAGAATATTGGCTTCCAGGCAGCTAGGGTAAGGGTCTTAAGCCCACACCCACAGTGACACACCAACTCCAACAAGGTGGCACCTCCTAATAGTGCCACTGCCTAGACTAAGTATATACAAAGCATCACACTCACTAAACATAGCATACGCCAAATGTCCTCGAACTTACCTTTGGATGATCTCCATATGGGAGTGCTCAGACTGTTAGGCTTAGTGGTAGACTGAACTGATTAAGTTTTTCAGGATGACACCAATTCTAGTGTTCCCATACATAAAGAACAACTCATTCAACTTAACAGACTTTCTGAAACCTCTGTGTTTTATTTTTTATTTAGCTACTTTATTTAATTGCATTAATTTATTACTTTATTTACTAGTTTTATTTAATCTCCCATTGAAACTATAAGTCAATCATAAGCATAACAACTTTACAAATAACCAAACTGAGATCCAGGGTACCTAAGTGAATTGATTGCCCATGTTCTTTTTTTTTCTTTAGATATTTTCTTTATTTACATTTCAAATGATATCCCCTTTCCAGGTTTCCCTTACAAAAAAAAAAAAAAAAAAAAACAACCAAACAAACAAAAAAACCTATACCTCTCCCCTCCCCCTGCTCACCAACTCACCCTCTCCTGCTTCTTGGCCCTGGCATTTTCCTACACTGGGGCATAGAGTCTCCACAGGACCAAGGGCCTCTCCTCCCAGTGATGACCGACTTGGCCATCCTCTGCTACATATGCAGCTGAAGCCATGAGTCCCACCATGTGTACTCTTGGTTGGTGGTTTAGTCCCTGGGAGTTCTGAAGGTACTAGTTAGTTCATATTGTTGTTTGTCCCAAGGGGCTGCAAACCCCTTCAGAAACTTGGTCCTTTCTCTAGCTCCTTCATTGAGGACCCCATGCTCAGTCCAATGGATGGTTGTGAGCCTCTACTTCTGTATTAGTCGGGGACTGGCAGAGTCTCTCAGGAGATAGATATATCAGGCTCCTGTCAGCCAGCACTTGATGGCATCCACAATAGTGTCTGAGTTTGATGATTGTATATGGGAAGGATTCCCATCTTGTCCTTCCTTCAGTCTCTGCCACACTTTGTCTCTGCAACTCCTTCCACGGATATTTTGTTTCCCCCTCTAAGAAGGATAGAAGTATCCACACTTTGATCTTCCTTCTTCTTGAGTTTCTTGTGGTTTGTGGATTGTATCTTGGATAATCTGAGCTTCTGGGCTAATATACATTTATCAGTGAGTGCATACCATATGTGATCTTTTGTGATTGGGTTATGTCACTCAGGATGATATTCTCCAGATCTATCCATTTCCCTAAGAATTTCATAAATTCATTGTTTTTAATAGATGAGTAGTACTCCATTGTGTAAATGTACCACATTTTCTGTATCTATTCCTCTGTTGAGGGACATCTGTGTTCTTTCCAACTTCTAAGCTCAAGTCCAAGTGAATCAAGGACCTCCACATAAAACCAGGTACACTCAAACTAATAGAGAAGAAAGTGGGAAAGAGCCTTGAGCACATGGGCTCAAGGAAAAATTTCCTGAACAGAACACCAGTAGCTTATGCTCTAAGATCAATAATTGACAAATGGGACCTCATAAAATTGCAAAGCTTCTGTAAATCAAAGGACACTGTCAATAGGACAAAACGGCAACCAACAGATTGGGAAAAGATCTTTACCAATCCTACATCTGATAGAGGGCTAATATCCAATATATACAAAGAATTCAAGAAGTTAGTCTCCAGAGAACCAAATAACCCTGTTAAAATGGGGTACAGAGCTAAACAAAGAATTCTCAACTGAGAAATATCAAATGGCTGAGAAGCACCCAAAATAAATGTTCAATATTCTTAGTCATCAGGGATTGCAAATCAAAACAACTCTGAGATTCCACCTCACACCAGTCAGAATAGCTAGGATAAAAATTTCAGGTGACAGCAGATGTTGGTGAGGTTGTGGAGAAAGAATAACACTCCTTCATTGCTGGTGGGATTGCAAGCTGGTACAACCACTCTGGAAATCAGTTTGGTGGTTCCTCAGGAAACTGGACATAGTACTCCCTGAGGACCCAGCTATACCATTCCTGAATATATACCCAGAAGATGCTCCAACATGTAACAAGGACAATGCTCCACTATGTTCAATGTCTGTGTTTTAAAGGGAAGAAAAATAACACCACATGACATTTTGGCTAGCTCTGACCATTCTCAGGCAGTACAGACTAAGGCCCATTCTCAGATGCTTTGAAGAAGTTGACCTTCTTTGTGGTGGACATCAACATTTCTCATGGCCAAAATTTCAGGCTCTTTATTCTTCTTTAAAGAACAACATATAGAGAATGTGATTTAGCTCTGATTTTAACAGCAAGAGCAGAAAGCCGAACTAGAGCAAAGTCACTAATGCAGACGATGGAAATCCGCTGTCCTTTCAATGGTCGGTCTCTGCTTCTCTGTAACCTTTCCAATCCACTTCACTACTACATCACTCCATTATAATTAAAGGTAAATGGTCAGCAAGCACATCCCCAGAAGCCTGCCTCACACTCCTTTATCCATCAGACTTGTCCACAGCAAAGCTTAGCCCTTTGCCTGCAGCCATCCCAGGGTACTTTGACTTTAAGTTTAGTGTCACAATTAAGTAACTTGAAGCCTTTGAGTTAGCAATAAGCAGGAGCTCCTCATCTGCAGAGCTTAGAAGCAGATCAGAAGTGGTGCTCAGGATGATTGCATTCCTAAGCCCACAATTAGCACAGTTCAGAACTAATTTTTAGGCCTTAAATAAAGCCAAAAGAATCTACACAAAGCACTTCATTTTTTTCTGGGAAGGTTAAATGAAAATTAAAGTGTTCACTGGAAAGTCATCCTCTTGAAAATGCACTTCCTGACAACCACTTCCTCGAGGAAGGAATAGCTACTATGGTTTGAGACTCTCTGGTATAAGTCCCCTATTCTTTATCACAGCAGCAGAGAACCCACTCATATTTTTTTTTAAGTGTGATAATTTAAAAATCATTCTTCAAGGCTGTTCTTGCAGTTTTAGAGACTGTACACATTTACACACTGTGGTAAGCTATTAAGCAAAAATAGGAAACTTGAGAGCTGGAAAGTGAAACAGGCAGAATTCTAGAGAGACCTAAAGTAGGCAGTGAATAATAGTAAGGATAGCACATTGCAGTATGTCATACATCTCCGAGAAAGGGCCAAGCGCTTTTGCAGCATGCGTCAAAACCCTGCACATAGCATCCAGGTCAGGGTAGGGAAACAGGGCGGGGGAAGGTGTAGCTGCAGCAAGTGAGTTCTTGCTACCTGAGGCTTTAAAAAGGATGAGGAGCCTAGAGAAGGAAGGAGACTTCCCTCCTCATGCATGACAACTGCTATGTGTTGGGACTAGAGGGAATTTCATTTGAGATTCCAGTTAACTTTCATATGGCAGTAGTCTCATGAGTTATCCTGTTGACCTTCAAGGCAGAAGATGTATTAAGTAATTTTCCTTAGGATCCATCTAGAATAATGAGGGGCAATGTATGAATATATACATGTTCATAAACATGAACATGCACGTTGAGTAGGCTCCTATATATTATATATTTCTCTAGGTAGCACACATATAGTTCATATATGCATATTTTTCTATATGGACCAAGCAAAAGGTTATATGAACCATGTAAGTAAATAAAACATTTTAAAAGCCGAATTAAGGAATTATAGAAATTTGGAGAAACAGTTGATTTAAATGATATATTTAATTTAAGTCCACCTGATAATATAGAGGAAAGGGACGAAACACAGACCCATTTCCCTGTATCCGCACATCATGCTTTTGACACTAGATAGATAAGATAATTTCTACATACCCATCAGATAGCAAAGTAGCTCTGTGGAGATGCTGTGGTTTGAATATGAAATGTTCCCCATGAGCTCCTCTGTTTGAACTCTTGGTCTTTATCTGGTAATGCTTGCTTTGTGAAGATTGTAGAGCCTTATGGGAGGAAGTAGGTCCCTGGAGAAGGCCTTCGGGTTTTATAGACTGTCCCCACTTCTTGTTCACACTCTGTCTCTTGTCTGAAGATGCAATGTGACCATTTAGCTTCTTGTTCAGGCTGCTATGGCTTCCCTACCAAGACGGAATGTATGCCCTGAAAGTGTAAGCCCCAATAAAGTCTCCTCTCCTCAAATTGCTTCTTGTTGGTTATTTGTCTCAACAATGAAGTTACTAGCTAACTAAGGACCAAAAGAAGACATTGGCTGTCCTAGAAACCAAATTGATCTGACATTAGATATCTGGAGGTGAATTCAGGTTGAGATCACAGACCCCAAGACTGACTTCACTCCAGTACTAGCTACACACCCCAGGTTCCTTTAATTGTCCTCTTGGCCGACAGACTATAAGTCAGGATTCTCTTGATCTGACCCTCACCTTACTTGTCTATTAGAAAGGATATTATGGAGGATAAAGAGGATGTTATACATTTGGAATGACACAGAGGAAGAGATATGGAAAGAGTGAAGGGGTGTGGGGGGGATATTTCTGTATTCTGTCTATGATCCCCACCAAGGACGCCTCAGGTGTTCAGCTACTTGGAAGCTCTCCCAACACTGCCTTTCTAGCATTTTCTGAGGGCTGAGATGGGATTGATCAGGTCACTGGTTCTTAGTGAGCAGGTGAAGCTTCAGCTTCTGTTCCTTCCTCCATGGAGGCTGAGCAGTGAAGTTGAAAGTGGTAAATATTTAATTTTTCCTTAATTGTTTTGGTGAGAAGACCCATTCTGAAGTTACCTTGGGGCTTCTGAGCACTGATCATTTTATTAGCAAATAAAAGATAATTCATGATTCTAGATAGAATAAACACATTTGAAAACTA
>JADRCD010197374.1:8012-18538 GCA_019843815.1 Montemys delectorum | reverse complement strand
GAAGGAAGGAAGGAAGGAAGGAAGGAAGGAAGGAAGGAAGGAAGGAAGGAAGGAAGAAAAAAACGAAAAGAAAAAAGAAAGACCCTCAGGAGCCTCCGAATGGTGCTTGTCAACACATCTTGTTTTTATAAGAGGAATGTGAAGCCATCGAGGGACAAGGGACCCAGCCAAGATTCTCAGCAATTAGTGTGAACCAGGCCAAGAGTTCAGCTCTCTCCTCTGCAGCCTGGGGTGCATGTACCAGGCAACCTTTCTTTTTCCAGTCTTTCCTGCCATTTCTGGGAGGAGAGTTTCTCCTTGAATGTATAATATTTTCTATTTCTCAATTCCTCTTAAGAAGTTAAACAAATGATTTGCATTTATCTATCAATATGATCATAGGTGGGCTTTTTTTTTTTAGAAATTTGGGGGAGATATGTAGAATTGGATGTAAAGGATTGACCTATGATGGTCCCCCCACATATTACAGGAAGAGAAGTGAGGCTGTCTGGTTTTGTCACATGTGGGACTCATGTGTTCAGTTTGTATCTTCCCTTATAGCAGTCAATTCTGGTGTGCCTGTGATTAACTGCTCAGTGTTTACTCTCTTTAAATTCTTAATATCATCCTCTCTAGGCTTTCCTCCATTAAGGCAAACCTCTCCTTCACTGTCTTGTTATTTCCATGAGCAGGAAACACTAAAAACTAGGCTGGAATCCACAACTAATGAGATGAGCTTTTAAACTTGTGTCCTAGTCCTAAACTGTCCCTTTGTAATCCAACTCATTCACTATTCTAAGCCCCAATTTCCTCTCTGAAAGATGAGAAGACTATTGTCTGGGGTAGAGGGGAAAGGTCCTCTGCCTGGGCCTTACAGCAAGTCCTGGCTCCAGTTAAAAGTATGAAACATCTCAATGTTATTTGGCTACATTAAACATTAGTCACAGAGTAGGCATTGATTGTGCACAGTTATTTTACATTTCTTGTTTTTTTTTATCTTGCTCAATTTAAAGCCACCTTTATTTTATTGATTATTCCACTGATGCACTGTGGAGCATTGTTGTAGTCTTTGTTTTTGTTATTTCATTCATTGTAAAGCTATCTTAATACTAAGCTGCAGTGTTTATTATATTTGTGTAGCAGGTGCCATATAACTGTTAAGATTGCCTCAAATAGCCCAAAAGCAACTTAAAGAAAATCATCACTTCATATTATTACAGTATCTTTTTTCCTTTTAAATATCATCTGTTAAAGATTAAAGTCAGTTATTTTTAAGAATGTTGCCTTTGAAAAGTTGATCATGCTCCAGTCGAAGGACACATACACAATATGTGGGCATCACAAATTAGACTGGGTGAGTTAAAAAAAAAAAAGACATACATTTGGACAGTTGGATGGGTAGGGAGGGAAGGGGACTGGAACAGGAAGAGTCAGACCTGGGGTGAATGAGATTCAAATATATTGAAGAAAGTTCTCAAAGTATTCATTTTAAAATCAAATAAAAAGAGAAAATAAAATAAAGCAAGAATGATCTTAAATTGCTGTTCTGGAAACATTCAAATCATCTTCCTTGGGAAATGTTTGGGTGTCACTGTGAAGCTTTGTTCTACAATTCTCTGATAGTGAAGTACTTCAAATCACAACAGACGTGTCACACACACACACAGAGAGAGAGAGAAAGAGAGAGGGAGAGAGAGAGAGAGAGAGAGAGAGAGAGAGAGAGAGAGAGAGAGAGAGAGAGAGAGAGATTCAAATTTTAGGGCTAAATAGTAATAACAGGCAGATTTAAATTTCTTCTTCCTCGCTGTGTATTAGTCTAAGTATTTCACATTGTTAGGGTTTGGATAGCCAACGTCCCCCAACAGGACCCTTTGCTGATAAAGGCTTGGAGTCAACTGGTGTCCCTATTCAGTTGTGATGGTTATCATGAAGGTTATGACTTAATGAATTAACTAATTCACTGATAGGTGTAAAAGTTGATGAATCTACTCCTGGTGGTGACCCTAGCTGAGACTCCTAGCAGCTGGGGATATGGAAATTGAAGTGACCACCTCCTGTAGCCAGATGGGACTTCCAGTGGAGGGACAGAGACATCGACCTACCCACAAAACCTCCGGCCCAAAATCTGTCCTGTCTACAAGATGCACAGGGATAAAGATGGAGCAGAAATTGAGAGAATGGCCAACCAACGACTAGCCCAACTTGAGACTCATCCTATGGAAGAGAGTCAACCCTGATACTATTAATGATATTCTGCTATGCTTGTAGACCTAGCATAACTGTCTCCCGAGAGGCTTCATCCAGCAGCTAATGTAAATGGATGCAGAGACCCACAGCCAAACATCAGGCAGAATTTGGGGAGTCTTGTGGAAGAGTGAGAGGATAGGATTGAGGGAGCCAGAGGGGCCAAGGACACCACAAAAGGACCTACAATCAACTAACCTTGGTTCATGCAGGCTCACAGAGACTGAAACACCAACCAAAGAACACACAGCGTCTAGAGCTAGACTACTTACACATCTGTAGTATATTGGCAGCTTGATCTTCATGTGAGTCCCCTAACAACTGGAGCAAGGGTACGGAGGTGTCTCTGACTGTTGCCTGCCATCGGATCCCCTTCCCCTACCTGGACTACCTTGTTGGGCCTTAGTGGTAGTGGTAGATCTGCTACCACTTGATATCCCACGGTGAGGTGGTATACAGGGACATTTGAGAGGGTTTGGGGGCCTAGTTTGTGAGGGTGAGGCTGGGAGTCGAGGAGGGTAGAACTGTGATTGGACGTAAAGTGAACCAAATAAATTAATGAATGAAAAAAACCTACATGTGAATTTTGCTTGATAGCACCAAGGATAAAGCCATATAATTATGTTACCACAAAAAACAAAACAGAACAAAACAAAACAAACAAAACAAAAAGCAGATGAGACCAGTGCTGTGAGAAGTGCATCTTGGGAAGGAATGTTAGGCCCACCCCTTTCTGTTTCCTCCAGCTTTCCACTTCCTCTTTCCATCTCACCACAAGACTCCAAAAGATGGAGCCGCCAGCCTTGTACTGAACATCTGAAACTGTGATCCAAGATAAATTCCTTCTTTATTAAGTTGTTCTGAATGCTCTGTTGCAGACACAGAGACTAATACTCATGCACTTTCTTGAAAGCCATGAAACTGTGAAGAATGAAGCACAGGCAGAAAGTTAGTGACTGGAACTTGACTCTAGTAACAACAACGGACAAAAAGGATCTATAGACAGGAAGAGTGGCACAGTGTGGAGAACTGGCAACGTAGTAGGTCCACATTTGTTATATTACCATCTCTATGTAGTATATGGGCATTTGTTATGTTACGGAGTCTGTGTATTATATGGACAGTTGTTATATTACTATATGTAGTATATGGGCATTTGTTATATTACGGTGTCTGTGTAATACGTGGGTATTTGTAACATTTCTGTGTCTACTTCTATGTATCCTTTGAGTTTTCCATGGAACGTTTGAAAGGCAAATGTTATCAGACATTTGTAGGCCTGGATTGAGAGCCCTGAGAAGCATGAGTCAGGGGAGCTCACCCTCTATGTAATTGAATCGTTTGGTTTTGATGAATGCCTAAGTGTACACCCATTAACCTTGGCCAACTCATCCTCTGTTGGATCATGTCTGTCTGAAAAAAAAAAAAAAGAAAAGAAAATACTAACTATATTTTATCTGTTCTTTCTCATGGGTGCAGTGTCTACTTAAATGTCCTGGCTTTTTTTGTTTTGTTTTGTTTGGTTTGGTTTGGTTTGGTTTTTTTTGAGACAGGGTTTCTCTGTGTAGCCCTGGCTTTCCTGGAACTCACTCTATAGACCAGGCTGGCCTTGAACTCAGAAATCTGCCTGCCTCTGCCTCCCAAGTGCTGGGATTAAAGGCATGTGCCACCACACCCGGCCTCAAATTTCCTGGCTTTAAAGGGGCATTAAATGTGTAGCAAGTAATTTTCTTATTGCTATCAGCTTATTAATCTGAATAAAAACTTTCCATGTGTTGTACCTTTAGGTCACCATGACTTCTGTGACTCAAGTGGTTTGAAGTTCATGTGAACTATTATAAAACTTGTGTGTGTGTGTGTGTGTGTGTGTGTGTGTTATATGTATATGCACCTGCATATGCAGCTTTCCTCACACATGTAGGTGCCTGTTGATATTGGAACATCAAGTATCTCTCTCCACCTAATTTTGAGACAGGATGCCATTGAGCCTGGAGCTCTCCATTTCTCCAAGACTGGCTGGTCAGTGAGCTCCTGAGATCCATCTGTTTCCCCTTCCCTGTGCTGTGGTTACAGGTGTTAGTTGCCACACCTGGCTGTTCATATAAGTGATGGGTGTGTAAGCTCAGGTCCACAGGTGTACACAGGAATCACTTTGCTCTTAAGCCATCCTTACCCCCAGCCACCCAATATGGCTACGGGTCTTATCCATAATAGCAATGTTTGTTTCTAGCAATGCTGAAAAGGGAGTAGAGCAATCGGAATGGCCTACTGTAGTCTTCCTGTCGATTTATAGATGCTGTTTTTAATGGGCTGTTTCCCTGGTGGACTGACCTTTCTCTGAAACTCCTGAGTCTGAAAAATTAGATCCCTCAATTAGGGCCTTTCCTGATCATTACAAGACCATTTGAAAAGGATGACTGGAGCCTGCTGGCATCATGAGACATCTTCTCAGTGAGCATGCGAGTACCCACGGAACCCAGCGGCTGAGCTGAGCCAGTCTGTGGGTTCTTTAGACTCACCTTTGTTCTTTCCAAATTTAACCTATAGCATTTTGATCTTTTGTATACTTGAACTTCAAAGACTGATTTGATACCGGATGCCTTGGCAACGCTCTGAATTTTATAATACAGGGATTGTGTTAACTGCCCTGCAGCATCTTACTCTTGAAAGGCTTTTAGGATCATGACAGTTTTTCTTTTATTAAAATATCAATTTCATAGGTGCATATAGGAAACAGAATTACTTTCCTTATGAAGATCATTTAGTGGAAGAGAAAAGTTTAAAAGGATGTTAGGTTTTGAAAAAAGAAATGTTAATGTGAGAATTGTATGCAGCCGTAATTCTCTCCACGTTCCCCAGGGCTCCACTGTCTGTGCCTCTGGAAAATGACATGCGTCTCTCCTTTTGAACCACTCTGTGCACCCTGATCTCCTCGCTGATAATTGCTTCTTACCAAAAATTAGATTATTCTCACCCCCTTCATAAGCGCGTCCTCGTCTTCCCTGCTCTTCCCTGATTGCGTCCTAGCCTGAATCCTGTGAAAGACCCTTTAGTTAGACCAGTCATCTTGTCAGGAAGTCCGGTAATCTGAATAAATGCCACCTCAAGGCCACATTCTGGAATTTAGCAATGAACACAGATATTACAGTTAAAAGACTAATCTAAAGCAGACATTGATACTTGAGCATGAAGATACAACATGTCGAGAGGCCCTGTGTGTCCTTATGCTGTTCTACTTTCTAGTCTATAATCCATAACAGGCAACAACATTGTGCCTGAATAGCAATACACACACTGCTTCCTTCACTGAAAAGGGTTTACCTGCAGCTAGAGAGATGGCTCAGTGGTTAAGAACACTGGATGCTCTTCCAGAGGACCCAGGCTCAGCACCCACATGGCAGTTTGCAGCCATCTGTAACACCAATTCCATGGAATCTAACACTCTTTTCTGGCCTAGGTAGTCACCAGGCACAAATATGGTGCACACACATACATGCAGACAAGACATACACATTTAAAGTAAAAACAGATAACTATATAAACAAAATAGTTTTCCTAGTAGCAAGCTTTAGTGTACCTAGCGATGGGGATAAAATTCACCACGACCTCCATATCCTGTGGTGTATGTCTGAGGAGGTTCTTATCTCTGCAGATTAGCAGCAAGCGGTATGTGAACTGAGCCCTAGTCCTGTGATGTCACTGTGGGCTGCATAGATTTAGGGCACGTGAGCAGCCTCATTAAGAGTAGACTCAGTTCACAAAGGCCCTGAGTGAACGTGGAAAGAGTGACCCACAGCTGAAGGCTCTGAAGACTCTGGCTTCAGGGTGGATCTTAGGATCTGAACAGACACAGAGGAGAGCATGAGACAGACACACAGACACTGGGGAGAACATGGGACAGAAAATAACTAGAATGTAACTGGCACCTGTCACCTAAACTCACAGGTCTCCCGGATATAGTGCAGATAGATTACCCTGGGACCTTGTTTAAAATCTAGATTCTGCTTTTGGAAACTTGGGGCAAGTATTGGTTCTGTTCTTCTCTGTTTCTCGGTACCAGGTGCACCACCTGCCTGGTGCCTCTCTCATGCCAGGCAAGAACTAGAGAGCATGGCTGCCCTCCCAGCCCAAGTTTCTTGCAAGCTTCCAGGCGTCTGAAATGCTGCAGGTTTGTGGGTCCCTATGAGAGGAAAAGTGGCATTCAGGGTGGCTTGCAAACATCACCAGGCCCAATGGACTTCAGTCATTTTCAGAGTGTTCCTTTTCTATTTTTAGAAGCACATAAACGGAAGATTCGGTGCTCAGGTGATGCACTGAATTGTTCAGTGGAGGAAAGAACTCAAGGGAGTATTTATAGCACTCACTTTTATTCTGTCTTGATATTCTCAGCTTGCACAGCTGCTAATTATGATTGTTAACTATGTGTGTGTAACTTTGCATAGAGTTGCAGTGCGTGGTAATGAAAGACCAGACATTTCTAGAAAATCGTTTGATGGTTCTGTGAAACACAAAAGTCTAGAGTCCTGCAGTTCTAAACATAAAAAAATCTTTCAGGGCCAGTGAGATGGTTTAATGGGTAAAAGAGGCTTGCTGCCAAGGCTCATGACCCTGATTTTGGTCCCCAGGACTTGAAAGTACAAAAAAAGACGTGATTCCCTCAAATTGTCTTCTGACCTCTGCCGAACATATTCCCACATACAAATATACACAAAATAAATAAAAGCTATGATAAAGAGGAAACTCTTTCAATTACTTGCAAGCTTCAAGTGTTTGTATGGGTTAGAACCTTAATGTAAAATGCTTATACCAGTCATTCTCCACTGATTACAATGTATATTGATTTACAATTACTATTTTTATTTGTCCAACTTCCCACAGAGTTCATGAACAATTTTGCAAAAGGAATGGAGGGAGGATGGGATGTAGTACACTGTATAAAGTATTTGCAGTACAAGCCTCAATTGTGAGGTGGAGCATACCCGGCTATTGCCAGGTAACAGTGGGGCCGATAGTAGACAAAATGCTAACAAGGAGTTCCTGAGTTCAGATCCCCAGAAATCAGGTAACGCTTGGAATAGTAGCATTCATCTGTAATGCTAGGGATCCCATCCCGGTGACAAACAATTTCTGGAAGGATAATTTCTGAAATAGTTCCAACTTAGGTCCGCCTGTATAGTAGCAAACAGCAACGGTTTTTATCTCAGACAGCAGGAAGACAAGGATTGCAGACAGTAGGCTCCTCTCTGACTCCACGCAGGCACACAGTGGGGAGGGGATGGTGTTAAGGGAGCTTTACAACTTTCTACGAATTTAGCGAATTTAGCGCTTCTCTGAGTTCTTTACAACTGGAGAGAAATCTGCACGGTGTGAGCAGTGGTGGCAAAGGGGGCCAGGAAAGCAGGAAGTAGGGAAGTACTGCCAGCCTGCAAAGGAACCACTCAGTCCTAGTAGAGATGTCAATAAACATCCCAGGAAATTGGATTAACAAAGAGCCAGGATTAGCTTCTGCATTAATCACGGCATGTGGGGACATTAAGTAAGGTGGAAGCTCATGATTCATTCATCCACTCAGCCTACCAAGGACACGGCATTGGGACAGATTCCAAAGTGCAAGTCCGTGCCTCTTAGAAGCACTCAATAATGTGTGTTCCGATGAACTTGAGCCGGCCCCTTTATTGGGTGAGGAGTGCACAAACAAGTACAAAGGAGACTGTGGCCCCACGCAGTCCAGATGAATTATCAAGTCGGGTAACAAAACATATAAGGGCTATTTGTTGAGTGTCTGAACTACACACTCCCTGAGCTCACATGGCAGACTGAGGACTCTAGTTGTAAGTCCGTCATCACATTAGGCAGAGGTGCCTGTCTTTGTGATTGTTATCTGACAATACAGTTTTGACTCTGTTAGCGAAAAGGAAGTATTTCTTCTTTCCTTCCTGCAGCTCTCTTACTGTTTGAGGCTGGCTGTCACACAATGGCAGAGACTTCAAATTAAGCATGCAGTTCCTTTATGCCAGGTGTGTGTGTGTGTGTGTGTGTGTGTGTGTGTGTGTGTGTGTGTGTGTTGGCACATCATTTTAATTTTATAATCAAGATAATATAGAATAAATGCATTTCACTCTATGAAATCCATGATTTCTCTAAGAGAAGGCAGAGTGAGAGAAGCCATTGGAGCAATTTGGAACTGTGAATTTTATCTGCCTTTTCTTGGGCAATCTGCTGATTAGCCCGAATATAGCAAAAGGGCTATTTATGGCATTTTGTTTCATCAGCTAGGCATGTGAGGGAAGAACAAAATTCCATTATTTGTAGATTTCCAAAATACTTTGAGTATTTTCGTGTGAACTGTGTATGGAGAGTTAATTTAGTTTCTCTCTATCTTTCTGTCTCTGTACCTCTGTCTCTCAGAGTCTCTCTCTCTCTCTCTCTCTCTCTCTCTCTCTCTGTCTCTATCTCTGTTTCTGTCTCTGTCTCTCTCTCATGCATGTAGGCAAGTACTTTGCCACTGAAGTACATCTCAGCCGACCCCAAGTCCCTTCTCTGTCCAGCATCATCCCCATCCCCCAGAGCTCCTCACCTGCCTAGTGCTTCCTGTGGTCCACCCCTTCTGGGTAAAATGATGGAACTGCCCTCACATTTCCATGGCAACCTTCAAACAGTGATTGGTGAATTTAGGCCAATTTAAAATCAAAATCAAGTAAAGGTTTGAGAATGCTATTTTTCTAAAAGGCATCAGGTAATTAAATTCTTTTTTCCAAGAACAGAAGTAATTTTGTCCTTCTTTGTGTTTAGTAAAATAAAACATTAGGCAAGCGTTTCCCATTCCCCTGACAAGTATGCAGATAATTAGTTTTTGGCCAAGGCGAATATGAGGAAGAGATATTTTCCTTAAAAGGTAACATGTTGTAGTTAAGGAAGCAAAGTGAATTAATATTTTAACTAAATGCAGTTGGATGAAAAATTAGATTGCAGTGACTTCCAGGAGCACAGTCACAGAAAAGATGAATCTCCATAGGAAAAAAAAAAAACCCACGTACTCAGAGCAGAAAGGAGAACTAGGAGGTTTCTAGATGCCAGAGTTGGGACCAGAGATGGATGGAGGAAAGGAGGAAAGAAGGAAGGAAGGGGAGGAGGAAGGGAGGGAGGAGGAAGGGAGGGAGGGGAAGAGGAAGGGAGGGAGGGGAGGAGGAAGGGAGGGAGGGGAGGAAGAAGGGAGGGAGGGGAGGAGGAAGGGAGGGAAGGGAGTACTTCCTGCTTCTGCCACATGCATCCAGACTGAGGATGTGCCAGAAGATGTATTCTGTGTTGAGAGCCTGCATTCTTCTGGAATCTTCTGCCACTAAAGAGTAGCAGTGACATGAATCACCCCAGAGCCTTGGGGAGAGAATATGAATCTGCACTCTCACATCTAAAAACATCATTCATAGTTACAAACGTTCATAGGAGTCTGTATTTGGAGGGGCTTCCTCTATCGTGCACCGTGTTTTTTAAATACACGCTAACTCAACACTCTTACAGGAGTGCCGGGGGACTCACAAGTTGGAGGTATACAAGATAAAATCAGGATGCAACTAGGTGTGATGAACAGCTGTAGCTTGTGTATAATAAACCTGAAAATTACACTTTGCATTTGTTTCATAAGTGGAAATGCTTATTTTCAGTATTTTATCTTGTCCCAAGTCAGAAGTCCTAAAATAGTTTTTGAAATCTTGTTTAAGCCAAGAAGCCTGTTTATGTCCAGCTGAGATTTTTGTTTTATCACTTCAGGAAACATTTTGAATCTCTAAACTGTTTTTGGTATCAAAATATTAATAGCATGGTTTTAAAATATGTAAGTCAGTTCTCAAGGCATTGAAATCACACACGATCATCAGTTTCAGATGAACCTCAATCCATTGGCCTGTTTCTTCAAGTACTAAAGGTATTCTTTAAAAACCGTTGTATTCGTTACTAATTACTAGTGAGCACTTCAAAGTGCAAATCTTTCTTTTAAGAGAATATAAAGATGTTAACCCTTCACTTACAAAACGATATGAAGATGTCACCCAAAAGCAACCCCTACACTGATTTTTTTTTAAAGATTTTTTTTTACTTGTAATGATTCAACGAGTTACAAATGAAATGAAATAGTTTAAAACAGATCAAGGTTTGAACACGCTAATTATTCTCTTTCTTCTAGCAGCAGCACAGCTAATATTAAGGTGCTTCAACAGTGAGAAAACAACAGTTTTCATTTCCCTGAGTGCCACATGTGTGTCTTTCTTTCTTTCTTTCTTTCTTTCTTTCTTTCTTTCTTTCTTTCT
>JADRCD010197372.1:0-15655 GCA_019843815.1 Montemys delectorum | reverse complement strand
GTCTGGGCTCTTAGAATACAGAATCAAATTATTTTTAGATTTTTCTGATTGTGGCTGAATCCCAGATGAAGATGTGCAATCTGGCTCAGGTCAGATTTTTATCACTTCATAATTGATTGAGACAAGAGGAAGTTTTAAAAGCATAAGGAGACAGAATCTATGAAATGCTCCTTGATCTAAGGCAAAACTAATTATAGATGTCAGAAAAAAAAGGGGGCAACTGAGCTGACTGAGGGAGGGGATGTGGCTGAGCTGATGGAGCAAGGGGAAGAAAGAGTGAATGGATGATGCAGGTGGTGTGGGGAGGGGGTGTGACTTCATTGCCGTACTGGAACTGCTTCTGCCCTCTGCTATTTGGAGAGACTAGAGTGAGGCTCTTGTCTTTCAATCTGTCCCAAGCACCCCAGGGGCCTGGCTAATCTTCCAAAATCACTCTTCTTTTGTTTCCTCTGCTTTCAAAAACCAAATGGCTCCCTCTTACCTGCTAAATCAAAGTCTTCTCCCTTGCACTGGCATGAGTTCCTGGGATCTAGCCCTTTCTGGCTTGTCCTGTGCTATTCTCCATAGCCTGCATTCCAGATGCCTTACTTCTTCCCACACAGGTTGAGCTTCTCCTGTCTCTGCATCTGTGATACTCTTCTGCCCAATGGGATATTGGCACTCGCTTCCCCCACCAAGTTTCCTTCACTGTTCTATTATAAACTACTATAAATATTACTATATAAACTATTCTAAATCCATCGTTTATAAATATTAAGGCCTAGGTCAAGTCTTACCTCCTCTGTACATGTAGCCCCATATTGGAATTTTGTTAATGTTCCTGTAACAGAATATTGGACACTGGCTAATTTGTAGAAACAGATAAACACATTTCTTACAGTTCTTGGGGGCAAGAACATCTAAGGCTGAGAGGGCTGTCTCTGTGATGGCCTTCCAGTAACATCAGCACATAGAGGGAGGCAGAAGGATGAGAAGGTGTGTGTACATATAAGAGGAAAAGGCATGAATGCATCCTTTCATCAGGAACCTGCTCCTGAGGTAACTACTTTGGTTCATGCATGAGGACAGAGTTCCCATAATCTAATCATCTTAAAAAAAAATCCCAGCTCTCAACCCTGTTGGGTTAAAGATTCAATTTTCCCACTTAGGGAGTGTTAGAGAATATATCCAAACTTCAGTCCCTTCTCAACTACTTTACTAATTTCTAAATATTAGTGAAATCCATAATGTTTTTTGTTTGCATGTATATGTGCGTGGTTGTGTGTCTGTATGTTTATATGTACAAACCAGCAATCATCATGATATGTCTTTCTCCATCCCTCCCTACTTTATGGAGATGGGGTCTCTGGATGAAACCAATTGGGCTAGTCAAGTTAGACAGAGTGTTCCTGTCTCTGAGAGGTGGGGTTACATATGGGATGAGCTGCCATATCTGCCCAGCTTTATCAACTGAACCACCCTCTCAGCCTCAATACTTTTATTCTGAGTTCCTCAAAGTCAATGTTTCCATGGTTGTTTGGCCAACTCTTGGATCTATAGCTATTGCAGATAGAAAATGACAAACAAATTTTTTTCTGACATTAGTATAGGTTGATATTTTAACAAACAAAACAAAGTAAAACTACAAAGATATACATCATGTTTCTGTCTGTTTTCAGTGTCACACAAGAGCCTGCTGAGTTCAATGATTCTTTCCAAATACTCAGCATTGTATGTGTTGTTAAAAATACATGATTATAAATGCTGTAAATATAATGTGGATTAACACCATTGTATTGTTTTAAGTGCAAACAATCAATAAAGCAATAAAGTAAGCTCTGGGCTGCACTGTTTGCTAGGTTGTATGTAAACAATCTCACCCTGGATACTAATTTTTTTTAATTGGATAGTTCATTTATTTACATTTCAAGTGTAATTTCCCTTCCTGGTTTCCCCTTCTGCAAACCCCTATTCCATCCCCCCTCTCCTGCTTCTATGAAGGTGCTCCCCCACCCACCCACCCACTCCCACCTCACTCCTCTAGCATTCCCCTACACTGGGGCATCAAGCCTTCACAGGACCAAGGGCCTCCCCTCCCATTGATGTCAGATAAGGCCATCCTCTGCTACATATGCAGTTGGACTTCATGTATACCCTTTGGTCAATGGTTTAGTCCCTGGGAACTCTAGGGGGAGGGTATCTGTTTGGTTGATATTGTTGTTCTTCCTTTGGAGTTGTAAACCCCTTCAGCTCCTTCAGTCCTTCCCCTAACATCTCCATTGGGGACCGCTGACTACAAACAACCTACTGATGTGATATAACTTATGGTGGGAGTTGGGTAGAGATACATGACTGCACATTTACACTGCCAATGTCTGGAACAAAGGTCGTGTATGATCCCAGATGTACAGCTAACAAAGGAACGCAGCATTATTACAAAGTAGTGAGATTTAGAACTTTAACTTTGTTTTAGATATATGATTTGTTTATTAAGATTACCTATAATTTCTAATGTTGCCTGACAAAAATCCTGAGAAGTCAAGGATTCTTAAAAGTTGAAATGAGCTGTCACTGTCAGGTCCCTGTCTGGGTTGATGGTTAGTAAATGTTTAAAAGCAGGTGTCCTGTGGAGTTCTGTAAACAAAGAGGCCCCATTGTTGTGCTCTAGAGCTTCATAATCCAGGGTAACAAGGATGCTCTCAGATAATGACAACTAATATGGGATATAATGAAACAAAGAGGAGAATCCTAAGTATTTTTTTTAAGGAGGCAATTACTTCAAGGTAACTAGGAAGGCCACACACACATACACACAGAGACGTACATACACATACTCCACACAAAACCTTAAAATTGAATTCAGAAAGTGAACAAGGAATGTGTGCATGCACACATGTGTACATGTGTGGGTTTGGTGAGTGGCTAGGGATCAACAAGCCAGTCAACCATGAGAGGCCTCCTGCACAAGGACCCATATGCCTGGAACCTCAGGGGCTTTGGTGTGGTTGGAGACAGAGCCTATGGTAGGGATGGTAGAAACTAGGAAGATCTGGGAAAGCTGGAAGAAGATAGTGAAAATCCAAAATCATTGCCAGTTACTTCAATAGTAAATATTTCTTGATTCTCTCAGGTCATTTTCAATGTGGCCATGACTTGTGATGATGTGTATTAATGATAACTTGTTTGATACTAAGCCATTTGTCAGAGCTACTGTCTGTGAAAGAGCTATAGAAAAAGCAACATGGCCTCCTGAAACTTTAAGAATTACTTGCTGGGTTTGGTATCCAAGAAAGTACATGGGGCCTTAAAAGGTATTTCCAAAATACTAACAACCTCTGATCTATTTTATCTAGAAAATGGGGCATATGCCTTTGCTACTGAATATTCAGAAAGAGAGACAAAAAGAACCAGAGTGGTGGATACAGAAAATCATCCTGATAATTGTGTGTTTTACGTCTTTCAGCGTTACAAAATTGACCAGGAGTGGGGACTAGACTCTCCAGTAATTCTGGTCCGGTAATTCTGATTTTGAAACTGAGCATCTGCTCTCTAACTCTAAATCCACCTTTGTTTCCAGACCATGGTCACACAACATGTTCCCTTCTGTGAGTCTGCTGCTCTCTGTGGTGCAGCGATATGGAACACATTTCAAATGTCAAAGGACATCACATGACTTACAGAATTGAGTAGCTTGGCCCAAAATATTGAGCCAGATTGAGCTAGGAGCACACAACCGCCTGCAGAACATTCTGAGCCTCAGCAGAAACACTTCACAATCCAACACGTTTGAACCCAGGGCCATAAAAGGAAGATCTTAAGAAATTGTTTTGCTTTATGTATGTTCGTTATATTCAATTAACACGAGAGCAGATTGGTTTCCAAACATACGGAAGAGATTTTTCATCAAAAGGATTCCCTGCCTCCACTGGGTTTCAAGTTTCTAGTTGTTGCCTGTCATTTGACATAAAATATCTGATTTTCAAGACTTTTTAAAAGCCAACTAGGAAAGTCTATAAAGCTGCTTTCTTTCCCAAGATGGGTGGAAGTGTGCATGAAGTTCAAGTCACTGAGGCCAGAGAGGATAAGGCAGGTTGAGGTCAGGAGGTCCTTCATTATATTGACAGAAAAGACATAAGGAAAGGGAGCCATTCCCATAGTGCACTGGGGAGGGAATACAGAATGAATGAAGTACTGCAGTGTTTGAAAGAGCCAGCTTACAAGTATGCTCTGGACTCCAGAGGAATGAAGGGGAAATGGAGAAGTCTGGAATTCTGCTCCTCTCTGCTTTCAGAAGAGCAGTTGCTTTGGGATCCTCTCACAGCCTGAATCTAACAAAGGAGACCAGCCTTAACTCTGGATTGCTGTCCTTGTAGCCGCAAGCACCATTGTGCTAGCATTACATTATACCTCTCACTTTCGGTTACTCATGTCCTGCTCCCTGGACATGCCATTGCTGCTCCTTATCTGTTCTCAGCCCCCTAATAAACGGGCCATTATTAATTACTTGGCTCTCTAGGATTCAGCTTGTCAGTTTTTAAAGTGGAAAAGTTAGTATAAAAGTCTCTTTACTAGCCACAGACAGTGCTCTGGGACTCTTTCCTCTTCCTCTCTGATGTAACTTGGCAGGGTCAGAGGTCACATCTTATGGTGCTGAAGAGAAGTTTTTTATATGCTAACAACTTACCTGAAGCTAAATTCCTGGCCTACACTTCCATTTACTTGGACAATGATTGGAAAAGTGTATGTAAAAGCCAGAAATGTGTGTGTGTATGTGTGTGCAAGTGTGTGTGTGTGTGTGTGTGTGTGTGTGCGTGTGTTTAAAAATATCTTAGACTTTGTATTTTGA
Organism: Montemys delectorum; assembly: GCA_019843815.1. Taxonomy (NCBI): domain Eukaryota; kingdom Metazoa; phylum Chordata; class Mammalia; order Rodentia; family Muridae; genus Montemys; species Montemys delectorum. The sequence goes on along the minus strand of JADRCD010197372.1, from coordinate 10,830 downwards.
GTTTTTATTAGGTTTATGGAAAAATGAAAGACAATCACATACCACTCCTATACAAGGCATTTATATCACTTCCTTCAAGGCCCAGGATCACTGAAGGAGATGGGACAGCAAAAATGCTGACCTCTGTTCTTGCTGTGTCTGTCTTTGATACAGACTCTTTCTACAATGTTCTTCCATCTATTGTCTTCATGCTATTGACATCAGCCACCTGAAATTCTACATGACTTCTGCATTAGAACAACAACAACAGATAATTAAATGCTTTGTCCATTACCACAGGTCAAAGCCCTTTCCTGAGTAGCCACAAGGTCTTCGAGGGACTGGCTATGCACACCACAGTACTTCTGAGATGTTTCCCAGCTCCTCTCGGAGCTCCCCTCTGGTTAGCCACAGTATTTGTAATGTTTGCAGATTCCAAAACATGCAATGCTGTTGTAAGCCTTCACACATGTTATTTTGCTTCTCTGGGGAATTCCTACTCAGGTTTTAAGTTCTAACTCCCTAATTATCTCTCTAGATCCCTTGAAGAATAAGGTTCCCTTGTTAGGGTCCTCACTGACCCTGATGATCTAGCTGAGCTGCACATTTATTCCATTGTGGAGTATTTATTCATACATTGGTTGTCTCTCCTCTTGCTCCCATGGCTGTGCATTTCTGTACCTTCAATCATAGCCCACTCACAAGCTTGCAGAATTACCACTTCAAAAAGACAACTAGAGTTGGTATGGGGAAGGGTAGCTGTGCATAAAATGGATGGAATCATTTCCCATCATACAAAAGCTTTCCACAACCACTGGCTCATTTAAACACATACACTGGAAAGGTATAGGAAAAGCAGATAAGAGAACCATTATGCTTTCTGCATAGACCCCCAGCTATACATGCCTCCCCCACCACATTAATGATTTCGAGCAGGTTCTGAGGGAGAAGAGGCCAAGGTCATTGCTTAACCACCAGTCATGTGCTGGTGGGGGAAGGGGAAATTATAAAATGTGAGATGTGCAATTAGTTAGATGGCTGCAGAAAGACCATAAAAATTACTCATTGTCACGGGAAGGATTTATTCTAGCTTATGAAAATTGCCTTCCTTCAGAGAAGAGGTTTGCAGAGAGTTGCAGTAATTCTGCCCCAGTCTCCATGGATGGGAGTGGTCCTCTGGGTGATCATTTGAAGTGGCTGTCGGGTGGGGGAATGTTAAGGGTGGGAGGAGCAGGTTGAAGCTGATCCTTTCTTGTGGAATCCCAGAGCTGCTGATCTGAGGACACTGGAACCCTGCTTCATGGAGCTATTTATTAGTGATTCTGAAAATAGCAGACATGCTGAGGTGGACAGAGCATCTGGAGATGGGATTGCCAGGACAGCTGGATGGGGAGGGGAGGGTGGTTGATGCAGTTTAGCTGTAGCACTAGGCTACAAGCAAGTTCTCTATGTCCTGTGTCCATCCTGATGAGGAGTTGCTCTGTTTTAGTGGGTAAGTTCTTACAGCCCTTCCAGGTGGTTGAAACATTTATCTGTAAAATGGAAAAGAATATGGGCTGAGTTTTTACTGGGATAAAACCAAACACAAATACAAATCCACAAATGAACTATAATCATGGAATCAAGTTACTCCCAGAGTGTCCCCATTACTTTTTATTACTGTGATGAGACTATGGTGCAAAGCAGCTTGGGAAAGAAATGAGTTATTATAGCTCACATCTTACAGTCTACCATGAAAGGGAAATTAGGACAAGAATCTGGAGTCAGGAACGGAAGCAAAGACCACGGTTGGATGCTGTTTATTAGCTTGCTCCTCATGGGTTGCTCAGTCTGCCTTCTTATACCTGCTCAGTGACAGCACTTCCCACAGTGCATTGGGCCACCCTCCCACATCAAACAACAATCAAGGAAATGTCTCACAGAATTCTCCATAGGCCAATCTGTGAAAACGTTTCTATCTGACGTTCCTCTTCCCAGATAACTTCAGGTTGTGCCTAGTGGCAAAAGAAAACAAAACCCACCACCTCTACCATCACCCTCAGCCCCAAACCCAACCCAACCAAACCAAACCAAGTAAAAATGAAACAAGCAAACAATCAACAAAAACAAACAAACAAACAAACAAACAAAAAACCAACCAACCAACCAACCAACCAACCAACCAACCAACCAACCAACCAATGCCCTCTCATAAACTAACCAGAGCTTAAGATGGAGTCAACCTCACTTACTGTTACAAAACCTTCACGTGGGTTTTGTATTCTGCGTTGATGTTGAGATTCTACAGATGTTGCCTCATTGTGGAGGGAAACCAACAGCATTCCTGCTATCACCATGTCCACTTGATGGAAGAGGAAAGAGAGCCCTGGAGGTTTAATATTTCCAACAACACTCATACGCTAAGGCACATAGGGTTTGAACCCTGGAGGACTGGCTTGAAGTTTGTACCCTTAATCTGTGCTATGAAAACACAAAACAGCAAACTGTGCCCTGCTATCTCACAGGGCCACACATTTCTCACTCTTCCAACTTCTTCGGAACGGAGATCTCAGGCTACTTCTACTTTGTGTCCAGAACCTTGTTCAAGTCTTGTCATTACTTGAAACCAACCACCTCATCATACATAGCTAATATGAGAGTTTTTGTGTTTTGTTTTCTTTCAAGAAAAGAGACTTACTTTGAAATCTTCAAACATTTCCAACGCTAGTACTCTTTACTTTTTATAATATTACCATATTATATATGGTTGTTAGGAACAAAACTAGTCAGGGAGAATTTAGCCAGATTCAGTTGTTTCATCTTAAGACAAGAATTTAATGGACCATTAATATTATTGTTTTTACTCCTAGGAATACTTTATGATTGGTCAACATCATAAAATATTTGCTCCTTTCCTCGCCCTGCCTGGATTTCCAGAAGTCATTTCCACCCAATGCTGTCTGCAAATGTCATGTCTACTTTATATTTTGGTTCTTAATGTTTTGAATGTGTTTTTTCTAGTCTCAGCAATTTAACAGTCTAAATTTGCTCTGAACAAGGACAACAGCATTAGACACATCAGAGTGGATGAAGAAAAGCCCATGGGGCCTCAACCCTAAAGGAAGAACTACGGACAACTAAGGAATCCTGAGAGAGGGAGAAATAAAGTTCTGTAGGGAAGAGCACACCAATGTTATCCAATACCAAGTGATCAGCCCCAAGGAAGTGTTCAGGAATGGCACTATGCAGACTGAACTGGTTATATTTGGGAATATATGTATATATTTGTATATGCATGTAGTAACAATTAAAAGAAGCAGAGGCTGTGGGTTTGAAAGAGAGCAAGGAGGTATATATAATAGCATTTGAAGAGAGAAAAGGGAGGGGAGAAATTATGTAATTATATTAAAATCTCAAAAATTAAACAATTAAAATTTACTTGATTTTTATGCACATGAATGTTTTGTTGGAATGTATGAATATGCACCACATGTGTGTAGAGTGCCTATAGAGGCTAGAAAAAGGCAAAGGATTTCCTGGAGTTACTGATGGTCATGAGCCATCAGGTGGGTGTTGGAAATTAGACAGAGATCCTCTACAGAGCAACAACTGCTCTTAACTCTTAGCCACTTCTCCAGATGCCCATATTTTTCTTTTGAAAACTGTTCTAGCTTATCCTTTGACAGTTTGATACACATAACTATTGAATTTGATAGTTTTTACCCCACTAGCCCATCTCATCACTTTTCTCTTGCTGAAACTTTTTTTCCTAGCAAATCTCCTCCGAATTTGTGTATGCATACATGGGTCTACTTGTGGTGTGTGTGTGTGTGTGTGTGTGTGTGTGTGTGTGTGTGTGTGTGTGTATGTGTGTGTGTGTGTGTGTGTGTGTGTGTGTATGTGCAAGTGACTCCGTTTAATTACGGCTGCCTGCACAAAAGTGAGTGGATGTTATACTGAAACATGGGCAACTTGTCCTTGGCTGCAGCACTGATGAAAATCTCATTCTCCTCAAGAACCCATTAACCACCCAAGTCCCTCCATGATGGGTGGTGGTCAAGATGACTCATTTTACTTAGTGTAGTTTTTTCAATTTATGATATTTTTAAATTAAATATATGATCATCTTAAACTACAGAGGACTGTAAACATGAGTCTGTTCCTTGGGTTGTAGATGCTCTTTAAATTCATTCTGTTGTCAGTCTGCTGTGTTTATTGGCTATGTCCAGAAGCGAAGCACACATTGCATGGTATGTCAGCAGAGCAGAGCTTGGTATCATCCAAGTGAGGAGAAACTTCTTACCCCTGCTGAACTGTATCAGGAGAAACAGTTCTTCTCTGTGCCAGATGGCAGAAACCCGAAGTTGAGAAGTTGTAGCTGGCGAGGATGAGTGCCAATCTAATCCTACTTCAGAGCTCTGGATTCTTCCTCTGATCACCACTCACTGTTCTGGAACAATCCTGAAACTAAAAATTGGAAGTCAAGTCTTGGCTACTCAGTGATGCAGTTCTCAATGTCTCTGTGTACTAGCTGATCTCTGACTGCCACATTCTTTCTCAGTGGTGCCAGCCCATTCCACAAGTATCCTACATACTCCTGACCCCTCAATCTCATGCAGACAGTAATAAGAGACCACCTTAAATGTGTTTTCATCCTTTTAACCTTTGTCAAAATCTCTTAATACCTTCAGCCACCTTGACTACATTTTATCTAGTATCAAGGATATGGTCTCCGTCTTTTCAGTTAACACATGTGTGGCTCCTAGTTCTCAAAAGCCTACTCCCCAGCAGTGCTCTTACACACCTTTGTTCACCTGAACCCCTAAATTCCACCCCTTTCTGATAGCTTACTCTTGATGAGCTCTGAAACATGCTTGATTTTCTGTCATCCTACAAAGGAAAGGAAACCTTCTTTTGATACTTATCACACTTTAATCTACAGATATTTTTCCTCACATGATGTTCTTTCTTTATTTTATATTAATTCATTTTATATTAATTACAATTTTATATTAATTATAAAATATAATCAATGATAATACATAAATTTTATATTATTTATATTAAATTAATTTATAGTGAATTGGAACTCTTTTTTCTAATATTTTACCTGACATTTTGCTTTGTTTTACTTTAAAAATAATAAAGATTGTGAAAAAATAGAAAAATTAGATTTTAAATCCACCTGTCCTTATACATTTCTCTCCTTTTTAGGCAGGGTCTACATCTGGTCTAGAATTTACTATGCAGACATATCTTGGCCTTGAACTCAGAAATCTGTCTGTATCTCTTGAGTGCTGTGATTAAAGCTGTGTACCACTATACTTGCTCTTTTTCTTGCAGACATTATTCTATAAAATTAAGGGTCCTGCTGTTATAACTGTCAATTAACTTTGATATTTTCTTCAAGATGCTTTCTCCAAGTACAACATCAAAATAGGAACCTCTGAGGACACAGTTCAGTCCATTTATAGACCCACTGGTTATTTAGGAATATGTTTATTTGTTCATATTTGTGAACTTTAAAAATGTCCTTACCCCTTGATTTCTAATTTTTTTAAAATAATTTGAGACTTATTTTATGGCTTGGCACATAGTTTATCTTGGAGAATATTCCATATGCACACGAGAAGCAGGCATACTGGGGTACTGTTATGTGGGGTGTTTGTTTCACAGATCTAATTAATTTACACTGTTGTTCAAGTGTTACATTTTCTTGGTTGACTTATGCTTAGCAGCTCTATATTAAAGAATATATTATATTAAAATCTTGATTATCATTGAATTGACATTTTTCTACATTTGGTTCTTACAGATTTCATTTTATACCTTTGGACATTTCTTGTTAGGTGTGTATATGCTTATAATTGTTATTTCTTCCCAGTTAATTGAAAGTTTTATTGTTACAAAATATCTCTCATTGTCTTTATTAGCATTTTTTGTCAAAAAGCCTACTTAAATGATAGCAATATGACCATCCTAGGTCCCTTTTGTATACTGATTCGATATATTTTTGTCTACCTTTTGGCCTGTGAAGTATTTGTGTCTTTATATCTAAAATGTGTCTCTGTAAGTGACATATACTTTGATCATAAAAAAAAAGTATTTCACCAGCTTCATTCTTGGAATGGAGTTGTTCAACTACTTACATTTCATGTAATTAAATTAAGGTAGGATTAATATAGGTCATTTTGTTATCTGTGTTTTATGGCTTATGATATATTATGTCTTTGTCTATTACTGCCTGTGTTTGTATTGAGCAGATATTTTCTAGTGTCCTGTTTTAATTTACTACTGGTTTTTATATCTATTTCTCTCTCTGTTTTCTTAGTAGGTTGCCTTCGGGAGTGTAATCAACATCTTAATGCACAACAATTTGGAATGTAACAATGTCAACTTAACTTTAATCATAAACAAAACTATGCTCCCTTATAATTGCATCTCTCATGCTGTTATTACAGTGCTTGGTCTTTCTGCAGTTGCTTTTCATGTCATAGGTCTAAGGAATTATGAGTTCACATTTACGCATCCTTTGATATTTGCTTATGAAGTTGTCTTTACCAATGCTCCTGTGTCTTTATCTAAATCCAACTGCTCCCTCCCTCTTTTCATTTCATCCTGAGGAACTCCTTTCACAGCTACTGTAGTGCACGCCTGTCAATGATGAACTTACTTTTTCATTCATCCAAGATAGTTTAATTTCCCCTTTATTTAAACACAGGTGCCTTGAGTACAATAAACATCTGTTTCTCCTCTTTCTCATCACTGTACTCTTCCATCAAAAGCTCCTGAAAACTGATGGTCCATTTCAACATCCCTAAACCCTACCTTGTTAGATCAATAACCCATAGGATGGAGACATATGACTACTAGTTAACATTTGCATGGCAATTGCAGGCAGTGAGACAACACTGTCAAGTCATGTACTAAAATGGATAACAAGCACTGAACAAAGCCCAGACCTCTACAGCAAGTTATTTTCTGGGCACTAGTCCCCTTTTGGCTTTCAATGTCTATGCTGAGTATCAGGTTACATGTCTAGCTGTGGATGGTTTTAGTTAAACAGTATATTATCATAACAAACTTATAGGTGGTAATAAGAACATATGTCAACTCATATGTGAAAGAGATTCATCGTTAAGTGTTGCAAGAAGCTTTCTTATCCAACGGGCAACTCTACTGTATGTGTTTGGAGGTATTGGATCCCAGGAGTATTTAAAAGTATCTAAGAGCTTTTAAGGCTCCACTGGTGATTCTACATTATGAGGCTACATATGGTTCTATAATGAATGTGTTCCTCTTCTCATGTGACCTCTGTTGCTCACAAGGCACACACCTTGCTTCACCTTGGTCACGACGGCTCCTGGGTGCATTCTACCACCTCCTGTCTATTCCCCAAATGCTGACTGTAGTTTGCTTTTCATAACTGTGGGTGGTGGGGACCAAATATAGACAATCTGGATGGATTACTGACTTCAGCCTCAGTCCATAGCAGACTGAGGACAGACTGTCAGCTCTCTTATCAATCTGTGTGGCTTGTCTGCCTGGCCATTGGCTACTGGAGTCATAGAAGACTGTGGAGTGGCATGTACTGGGCTGCTCTGCTGTGGACTGAATTCCCTCTGGATAGGGAGCTCAGTGTCAAAGGGGTTTCATCCAAAAATTTAGAACCAGCAGATGTGTACCAGCAGGAAAATAGAAGCCAGTGGGTGCGTGATCTGTGCCTGGGCTTGTGGGAAAGGATTGCATTTCTCTGGTTTTGTCTACTTCTATATTCCAAAATCACTAATTCCTTTAATCAATAGAGAGTTTTGTCCTGGGCACTCCTGCGGCATCAGTATCTGCTTGGCTTGGTTAATGCCCTTTAATCCCCTCTCTCACAGAGCCTGCTGGGGGATTTCGAGAAGAGTTTATCAGAGGTAAGGAATGGAGAGCAGATGTTGAGTAAGGTCAGTAGTGACTCCTATTTCATTAGGTTTTATTTCCCTCCCATTTTACAAGGAACTTTCACAGTCACATTTCAACAGGCATGTAGATAGAACTGTAGATCTACTGCCTAGAATCTATCCTCAAAACCAAGAGAAACACCACAAATGAAAACTTCAGAGACAGGGCCTAGAGAGATGGTTCTGTGCTTTACAGCACTTGCCGCTCTTCCTGAGCACAGAGCAATGGTTCCCAGTACCCACATTGGGTGAATGACAGCTACCTATAACTCCATTCTAAGGAATCCAATGTGTTCTGGTGTCCATGGGCACCTGCATACAGGTGGCATACATTCACGCAAATACACACACATATAAATAAATAATAAAATACATCTTTTAAAAACATCTTTTAAGATACTAAAATGCTATTGCAAAGTGTGTGTGTGTGTGTGTGTGTGTGTGTGTGTGTGTGTGTGTGCATAAATCTGTGAGTGTATGTATGCATGTGTTATCTTGGATTCTTTTAACAGTCAAAGCAGTAGATCTGCAGTAGTCACATGGCATGGGGAAGTCAGATGGCATAAAGCAATTTGATGGCAAAGTTAAGCTGTGCATTCATGGGTTCCTAGGTCTTGTAGGTCTAGTTGGGTGAAAATTTGTATATAAAGTCTATAATATAATACTTTAAAAAGCTTGGACTTACGGCACAGTTCAGCAGTACAGCATCTGCATAGCGTGTGCAACACCTGAGATTCAGTCTCTAGACAAACACATTTGCAGCAACAAGAACAGATGTAGAAAGCTTGAATAAAAGATTCCCTACCTGTCTTACTTCTCATCCAAGGAGAGGCATTGGCCATCCTGAGATGTCAAAGTTCAAACTAAAGCTACCCTTCCTCTCTGATTTACCTCATTAGCTGAATGAGCATTTCCTCGGTGTCTCTGGGTGCAGAGTGCTATGCCTGCCAGGTGCAAGGAGTTGAATGGAGACACACTTGGCCCTGCTTTGGGGAAGGTTCTCCATTTCTACTTTGCAAATGATTTAGGATTACAGTACATCTTGCTGTCATAGTTATAAAAGGTACTGCTGATGTCTAACCCTGCAGGAAGGGCTTTGTGCGATCAACAGTGGAGAGTAGAAGGTGGCATCTCATGTTTTTCCGATTTATCCAGCCTCGTATAAATAATGGAGAGTCATGAATTGAAAGTTTGGCCCCAGAAATCAGACTGTCTCAGGCTGTACAAATCCAATTCCTTGTCCAGTCCCTTGAACTTGTTCACCTGCATGTCTCATTTCCTTCCTGTCTTCTTCCTGGCTCTACATGACAATGTCCTGTTTTTCCCTAAGCCCCAGCCTTTCCTAATCTCTCAAGAGATTTCCTAATTTTCCTAATCTCTCAAGCCCACAGTGATTATTGCCTCAGTTCCTTCGGCACGTTGCCACAGCCTCTGTCTTTGAGGACATATGATGTTCCAGTGAATGCAGATCTGTGAATCTCTTCTTCTCCTGCCTGAGGAAAGAGCCGTACCTTAGTCATCTCTTTCCCAGGACCTAGCAACCACTCAACCACAAACTGATTCCTCCAATGAAAGCTGTCCCATCACCCTTGAGCTCCATGCTTTGTAAATTAATGTGGGCATGTATAAAATTTAAAACAATGTTCTCTGTGGTGAAACCCATGGTAAGATTTTAGGAACCTCATCTGCAAATTGTCTCCACTTCAAAGAAGGACTGAGACCAAGTGACATGTTTTCCTAAGAAATGTCTGAGGGCCCCACCTCACTTTCATTCTACTTGTATTTTTTTTTTAACCGATGTTGATGGATATTGACTGTCTTATTAGCTGACTGATTGAATGATTGGAAAGATGGATAAATGGATGGATGGTGGATGGATGGATGGTTGGATGGACTAACAAAAGTAAGTTGATCATGCGAAGGGCTGTGGGAGGCAAAGCAAGTGGCAGAGAGAAGCAGTCCAAGACACTTAGCCCTTGAGCTATGAGATATATTACATATATTGCTGAGTGGCTGATGATACCATTTTCCCCTAAAAGATCATTGTAAGATTACAATATTCTTAAAATCTTCCTTAAACAAATTAAGTCCACTTCTGCATCAGGATCTCAGCTCACTATTTCTACTCTTCAACTTTTTTTTTTTTCCAGATTGCTTGTGTGGTCTGTTCTCTTACTTCATTCAAGACTACTTGAAACTAAATCCTAAAATAGCTCCTTCCATCACTCCTTATCTCCCAGCTTGCTTATTTTTCTTTTCAGACCTCATTTCCAAACACATTGGTCATCATCTACATGAAAGCATGACATGGGGACATGCAGTACAAAGCCTGCTAGTATATAGCTTTATACAATACCACTTTTAACTTGATATATATTAATGTCTAGATTCTTCATACTTATCTATCATCTATTTAACTATCTATCTATCTATCTATCTATCTATCTATCTATCTATCTACCTACCTATCACCTACCTACCTACCTACTTACCTACCTACTTCTGTACTCATCATAACTTACATATTCCAGGCTGACCTTGTACTCATTACACAGCAAGGATGACTTTGAGCATCTCATCCTTCTGCCCCAGTCTGAGTACTGGAATCAAGGTGGGCATCATCATTCCTTGTTTATGGTGTTTTGGCCACAAGACCTAGGAATTCATGCATGCCAGGCAAGTATTCTATCAAACCTAACTCCATCCCCAGTCATGACGTATTAAATATGTATTTCTTGGTTTGTACATTACCTATATTGCACTGTTAGAAGCTAAACATTGCTGAGACATTTTGTTGTTACAGACATTGCTTATTAAATCTTTGATATTTATAACACAGATGGACAAGATCGAGATTGATTTCTAACCTTCTTCTTCATTCCTAGTCCATGATACTGCCTTCTCTATATGTTATTTATCCAAGAAT
>JADRCD010197371.1:1750-58631 GCA_019843815.1 Montemys delectorum | reverse complement strand
TTTTTTTTTTTTTTTTTTTTTTTTTTTTTTTTTTTTTTTTGTTTTTTGTTTTTGGCTCTTTCTAGAAAAGCACATTATAGCCACAAGGAAAAGAATAGCTAAACTTGATTAGCATCAAATTTTAGTGTTAGCATCAAGTGATGTTAGTGTTGAATGGTAGATGATGGGAACTTAGGACGCCAGATGATTCTCAGTCTTCTGGTTTTTGACCCTGAGCCTTACATGGGAAATCCACGGATTCTTGAAAAGTTTGAATGCAAACTTACTCTGCAAGCTACTTCTCTCCATATTTGCTCCCCGTTGTTTAAAGTTGAACAGAGACTCCTGAGTCTCTGTACAGGATGGACCATGAAGTATAGCATTGGAATCCAAGAAGTCATTGATAAAGCAACTAGAACTGCACTGATCCCAAACAGAATCATTTTAAATGTAAACTCTGTGAACACCGTAAGTGCACGTGTTATTAGAGTAACGTGAAACATCTCTGCGGCTATTAAACTATGAATGAACACTAATAGGTCAGGCATAGTTTTCAGAGACTGAAAAAGTGTCTGAGCGTAATATGTTATAAAATAGTCACAAAAGAAAGCGCACACTAGAATCTATATACAATATCACCAATGACTCCTAGCGTATGACAAAAAATAATATTGTTGTTAATAATACACTGATAGCTGAAGTAAAATGTATAGAAAAATAGAAGCTTAACAAGTAAGAAAAGTAGTGTAAAGGTATTAAATTTTAAATTAGTTTAAATTAGTAGGAAAGTAACTTTCTGAAATATGGTTATAAATACTTTCAAAGACAAAAAAGAGAAGTCTCATAATTACACAAGTTAAAAATGTTCATAATCCTTTTAAAACTTGAACTTGTTGATTGATTAAGTAAATATTTAAAATTAGGAATAAAATAATATTATTTAATTATACAATAGAATATAAGTTAAAAGACAGATTAAAATTATTAAACTAAAACTAGAAAAAGCTGAAAATGAAAGAGAAATAGCAATGAAGAGTATATATCAAGATTTTTAACAAAAATGTCACTGGAGAGGGACAAGAAGATATTTAAAAGGAATGCAATCCAACAGAAACCAGGAACAGCTCATATGAAATCCATAAAACAATTACAGTAGAAAGAATGAGCTTACAGATAGTAATTGTTGAACTTGCAACACAGATTGTATTTTTTTTCTAAAATTCTTACAAGACTATTCTTATTTCAAAATTTGAGACATTTCCATGTTCATGAAGAGTTGTTCCATAATATGTAAGAATTGAAAAGGTATTTGTAATAGCTATCTAATAAACATTACATCAAAATATATACCATGTAAAAAAGAAAGAACATCTTTTTTAAAGAAACTGTGCTGAAATTATTATAATTGGAAAACAAAATACAAATGTATTAATGAATTCAGTCAAAATATTGTCTAATTTTAACCAAAGCCAACTAATAGCAAAATGTGAGTATGCTATAGATTTGACTCTTATTTTAAAATAGCTTTATTTTATGTTTTACTGAGACTCAGAATCAGATAATATCTTCATTTGATAAAGTTTAACATATTATTGATGAGATCTTCTTTCAACAGTTTCCAATTTGGATGAATACGCCATCTGTTTGAATCCTAATACAGTGCCAAATATTGGATATCAAACTTCCAGTGTACTAAAGTACATTCTGCTTTTAAACTATTGAAATTGTTTAAACTTATTTTTCTGGGTAATCAAAATGTTTCAGAACTCTCTGGCAGAAATTTTCACACTGGTATACCATGAGACTGAGATTAAGAGTGAAACATTTGTTAAATAAGTTCCATTAGTACCATCCAGTAATCACAGATACTATAGAGATTTTTCACAAAAGCAACATGGAACCTACCACTATAGATGCTTCTAAAATGTATCTATGTGCATGCATTGAAAAGTGTAATAGTTAGTTACTCAAATGTGGGAAAAATGGCCATGTTAGATGCCAAAGGACAATGAAAAGACTCAGTAAGTAGTTATTTTTTGGATGTTGTTTTCCAGGGAGGTTTTAGAGGGTCCCCAAACATTGACAATGCCAATGTTGCTGGTTATCTTCCAGAAATTGAGTATACTATTTAAAAATATTGCAATGCATCTCAATTCTTAATGAATACCATTTTATCTGGAACAAAGATGGTACTTCAGAAAACAAACTGTTGACCAAAAGACTCTGACAAGAGAAAATGGAAAGACGCATTTCAACACTATAAATAAATAGTGCCCAGAAAACAAAGTTCTTGACACAGAAAAGCCATATACTGTACACTTTGGAGGATTGGGGTGTGATTGATCATGTCTGAAAAAGCAAAGAAATGATGGAGATCCACAGGCAGAAAAGACAGAAAGGCTGCTGTGTGTTCTGAGGCAAAGATGTGATGCAAAAAGACCAGAAAAATTCATAGATGAATGGAAATATCTGAATGTTAGCTGGCTGTTTTCTGAAGTAGATCATATTGCTATGGATAAAGCCCAAAAGCTATCAAATCAATTAGTATCTTACTATGAATTACAGAAGTAGGCCCATTACGTTAGTGTGGCTTTTTTATTTTTTTATAAAATTATATGTTCCAGAGAACAATGGTAACGTTCAGTGGGTTTCCTAAGGGGTTTCTATATCAGTTTAAAGTAGCCTCATGTGGACCACATCAAGTATTAAATATATCACAGAAACGTGATAAAACTTACCTTCTTTGGAAAGGTAGAATATAACTTAGCAAATACAGGCATATTGAATGAACAGTGGATCATAGTAGCTATCAAATTGTAAGGCATAAAGATAACTAACATGGGCTTTTTACTCTCCAATATAAAAAAGTTGATTAAAAAAATTGAAGGTAATTGTTGAATCAAAGAAAAAAAACTTACATAAAATAAAGAACATGTAGTAAAAATTGTGTATTTAAATGTTTAAAATCACAACATTCTTTTTTATTAGACATTTTCTATATTTACATTTCAAATGTTCTCCCCTTTCATTCTTTCTCGGCTGAAAAAAAAAAAAAAAACCTATTCCTTCCCCCCTCCCCCTGTTCACCAACCCACCGTCACCTACTTCTTGGCCCTGGCATTTCCCTACACTGGGGCATAGAGCTTTCACAGGACCAAAGGCCTCTCCTCCCATTGATGACTGACTAGGTCATCCTCTGCTGTACATGCAGCTGGAGCCATGAGTCCCACCATGTGTACTCTTTGGTTGGTAGTTTAGTCCCTGGGAGCTCTGGAGGTTCTGGTTAGCTCATATTGTTGTTCCTCCTATGGGGTTTCAAACTCCTTCAGCTCCTTGGCTCCTTTCTCTAGCTCCTTCATTGGGGACACTGTGCTCAGTTCAATGGATGGCTGTGAGCCTCTACTTCTGTATTTGTCAGGTATTGTCAGAGCCTCTCAGGAGACAGCTATATCAGGCTCCTCTCAGCCAGCACTTGCTGGCATCCACAATAGTGTCTGGGTTTGGTGATTGTATATAGGAAGGATTCTCAGGTAGGGCAGTCTCTGTATTTTCCTTCCTCCAGTCTCTGCTCCACACTTTGTCTCGGCAACTCCTTCCATGGGTATTTTGTTCCCCCTTCTAAGAAGGATCGAAGTATCCACAATTTGGTCTTCCTTCTTCTTGAGTTCCTTGTAGTTTTGGAATATCTTGGGTATTCCAAGCTTCTAGACTAATATCCACTTATCAGTGAGTGCATACCATGTGTGTTCTTTTGTGATTAGGTTACCTCACTCAGGAAGATATCCTCTAGATCCATCCATTTCCCTAAGAATTTCATAAATTCACTGTTTTTAATAGCTGAGTAGTACTCCATTGTGTCCATGTAACACATTTTCTATATCCATTTCTCTGTTGAAGGACGTCTGGGTTCTTTCCAGCTTCTGGCTATTATAAATAATCACATTCTTATGTGAGCATATTGAATAGAAGTGTATATCAACTGAAAATAAGGACAAGAAATAAAAAATAATAAGTAACATATTAATTATGTATTAATATCATCAGAAATTGGGATTTAATTAAGAAAACACAGGGCAACATATTCAAAATTTTTGCATTAAATTTCTATTTTAAATTTTTAAACTTATAAATTGTGTTTACTACTCACCAAAAAAGCAAATTAAATTTCGATGAATATTAAAAGTATTTACATACTAGAAACTGATTTTTGTGACTCAAAAATGAGAAATATTTTTGCCTGCTACACATAGAAAAGATTGATCATTTAGATTAAATAAACAGACACTTATCACATGTCACTGTATTTCTATACATGATTACTTCAAAAAATTAAATACAAACTTTTCAGGAGCATATTAAATACTGATGGATCACACAGATCTGGAACTCTGGATATGATTTCTTGCCAGAGCAGCCATGAGGCTACATTGTAATTTTTCTACAAAATATTCTAGGGTTCAACCTTTCACAGGTCACCAAAGCTGCAGTGAATAAATTAGTGCAAAAACTGTGTCATGTTCAGAAGACATGGTTTTCTTCTGACTTTCTTTCAGCCCATCTTTAGTGATATTCTTTGAGTCTTAGCACATGCATAGATATCCAATTTGGTGAGAAGCACTCTACCATCTCATCCTGTATTCTTTGCAACACATTGACCAAATGTGAGTCTCCAACATTAACCACCGCCCACTGCAACAAGAAGCTACACTCTCAGATGCTGAGGAAATCAGTGTAGAGATTCCTCTCAAAACTAAAAGCAAAATTATCAATTAATATTACCAACAAATTTATATGATGTTATGACATAGTATTTTTCAGCACAGTATTTTATGTTGAATCTAAATTACAAAGATTTTTATTTTGCTAAAATATGCCAAGTATTCCATCTACTATCCCACAAACCTCTCAGCATCGTTTGGAAGCATTTCTCTTTAGCTTGTTGTTTCATCATCTTTAGAGATTTTTTTTTCTTTTCTGTTGATGGCTAATTGATTGAAAGGGTCAGATATTACACATAATTTTAATTTAAACTGTTATATTCTCTCGTGCTTTTTGATTCGACCAATTTCTTTTCTCTCAAAAATTGTAACAATACATCGTATAAGTTTCTATTATATTTGGAAACAAATTAAGAGTGAGTCTGACTGATATAGTTAACAGGAACTCTGTGAGTGGAATTTCACAGTTGTCAGTCTTCGGTGAGCATTCTCATGTTTGATGACTTTCTCTCTCTTACATAATGCCAACGCTACAAACATAAATCCAGCATAACATGAAGTCTGTGTGCATGACCCTGGAGTCCAGTCATTGATTTTATTGGGAAACAGAGCGTAGGATCTATTATACTTAGTACGTGCTTCATGACCTCAAATAAATAAAGTAAATCTAGCCCCTTTTCGCAGAGGAAAAAAAAATAGAGAAATGTTGAATTTTCTTCCTTCGGTATCTGCAGGAATCAGACCTGTTAGCTTTTTATTTTAGTAAAAGAATGTTTACTAATTTTGTCAAAAATATGTAAGCCTTATATTCATGTACACTGTCCTTCTGTATGTAATATGGTCTCTTCAATATTAAATAACATTTACATTGGTAATAATTGAATTGAAGATATATATAGAGAAATTTATAAAAAAAAAAAAAAGTGAGGGTGCCTGAAAAGTCACAACCAACTATTCTACTAACTGTCTATCTAAACAAATCTATAACATGTATAAATTAATTGATCCATTGATCCATCTGAGATGATAGTTTTCCACAAGAATTCTATACTAACAAAATGATTCTCTTTCCTGTGTGTGTTTGTGTATGTGTGTATGTGACTGTGTATGTGTCTAGACAGACACAATTAAAGCATTTAAAGAAGACAAGGCCATGAATTTAAAAGAGAACATTGTTTGAAAGTAGCCTTTTTTTTTAAGCTGAAAATGTTCATAATAGTTAAAATTAATGTTAAATTTGATTGGACTCAAATTATGTAGGAGATGGTGAAGCAATTAGCCATGGATGTCTGTGGTGGTATTTTTACTTAAGAAATGATATGAAAGCTTTGTCCTAATTTATCAGTTAATGTCCTGATGGATTCATAATAAGATAGCACTGTTGCTGGGCATGGTGGCTTTAATGTGTTACCTATTTGGAAAAAGTAGTTCACTGGGGCATATCTTTGGGGCTGTCACTTAACCTGACCCTTTCTTGGATGACCTCTGTAAAATGAATGTAATACTCAATAATTGGACTAATTTACATATGAGGAAATTTGGCATTAAACAAGGCAGAGTAAATGTAATAGCCAATGCCTCATGTGGCATGTGCTTTAAGTTAAAATTTAGATTGTTTTATGCTTTAAGAAAGAAAACATAAAGCACCAACATTTTTCTGTCCTTAATATGCAATCTAATTGGTATGCACATAAATAAGTAAGCAAATAAATAAATTTATTC
Source organism: Montemys delectorum (assembly GCA_019843815.1). Lineage (NCBI taxonomy): Eukaryota > Metazoa > Chordata > Mammalia > Rodentia > Muridae > Montemys > Montemys delectorum. The sequence goes on along the minus strand of JADRCD010197371.1, from coordinate 52,212 downwards.
AACAGAGACACATGTTCAATAAGTAAGAGTAACAAGAAACAAATTTGTGTATTTTAGGGAGTAATGGAGTTGACATGCTGAAGCTACCCTGAGAGGAGTGCTTCATAGGTTTCTCAGGATAGAATTCATAGCTTCTTGGGCATGTGTGCTTTTTCCTTCCTGAGTAACCACAACACTGTCTCATGTAATGAAGGCATTCAGACTACCAGTGTTTCTCTGTGTTCCCTAGAACTCAGGAAAACATATAGAAGCTTGACAGAGCAATTAGTCTTTGACATTATTCTTGTGTTCCTTGTATAGCCTGCAAACATCACTGTATCTTGGCAACTACCAGTGTATTGTTCCTGGCTACAGCCTTTGTTCCCCGTTTCTTATAAACTTTTCCATCTTCAGTCTTCTGACACATCTCCACTCTGTCCTGATTTTCATTTCTTATCAGCCCTATCGGGTAACCCTCATAAAGTAAATAATTACTGCCTGGCGCTTACATGTGGGGAACTTAAAGAAGGTGTTATTCTATAAGATCCCTAACTTCAAAGTCAAAGTGATGAGGAAGAAGTATTTAGAATTACATCCATCCAGAAAAAAAAAAAGGCCTGCACAGCCATAGTATACACACACACACACACACACACACACACACACACACAGACACTCACACTGAACTGAAAAGAGAGGAAAATGCAAAATTCATGAAATGAGACCCATTGCTCATTGGGGAATGTTTCATAGATGACATTGATGAGTCTGCAATTTTTGAAAGAGGGAAAAGCCCCTACCAGAATGAAACTTTATGTATTCTATCAACACCACAGTTAAGAAAATGGTTATATACTTTAGTTGCAGTAAGAAGGGTTTCGGGATTTGATAGCCAGGAGCAAACTGCAGGCACAGAATTGGTTTTTTTTTTTTTTTTCCAGTCTTATGACAAATTTCATTAGTATGCTAAGAATTATTCTGCCAGCCCTCTTTGGTAGACATTTAATTAGATTTGTCTTTAAAAACCTTAAATGACAGGAAGACAGCTGCATACTTACCTTGAAAATGACATTCAGCATTTCCCTGTAAGCCGAACTGCTGCAGCTGTCTGATAAGTCTAACTCTTCTAAGGAGATGGTTTGTAAGAACTTGACAAGTGATCAGCTTGGAGCCCATAACAACTTTAACAGGATTGAGGAAAGGCTGAGCAGAAGAACAAAGGGGAGTTTGTATCTATGCTGAAAACCAGTCGGGTCCTGTGATTTTGCTGCTTAGTTTCGACTACTTCATTATAACATTAAAATGTCTCTTTCCAAAACAGAAAGAAAATGAAGTATATTTCAAACAATACTAACATTATTGACAATAAGCACTTCAGCTTGCATATGTTGCTATTTGATATTACACATTGTGTCCTGGGCATTTCAATCTTTCACGGGTGTAGGTGTTTATTTTTAACTTTAGTTGGTTTTTTTCTTCCTATTCTAAGTAGGCATAGAATATTCATTTCTTTTTCCTTGGCCATAATTGTTATTTTTAGATGAAGTTTGCCCATGGCCTGGGATACAGATTAGTATAGGAAAGAAAAGTAACAAAATGAAGAAATATTTCAAAAGATCTGTATTAGTCAGGGCTTTACTGCTGTGAATGGAAACCATGACCAAGGCAACTCTTATAAGGACAATATTTAATTGGGGCTGGCTTACAGGTTCAGAGGTTCTGCCTATTATCATCAAGGTAGGAGCATGGTAGCATCAAGGCAGGCATGGTGCAAGAGCTGAGAATTCTATAACTTCATCTGAAGGCTGCTAGAAGACTGGCTTCGAGGCAACTAAGATGAGGATGTTAAAGCCCAGGCCCACAGTGATATACCTATTCACACAAGGCCACACCTGCTAATTGTCCCACTACCTAGTTCAAGCGTATAAGGACAATCACATTCCACTCAATGACCACACAGGCTTGTTTGAACCAGGGGCATACCTAAATACAAGGTAATGCAAAATATATTTAGTCCAACTTCCTAAGTCCCCATAGTCTAGAGAAATCCCAATAATGTTAAAAGTCCAAAGTTCAAAGTCTCTTCTGAGATTTACCCAATCACTTAACTGTAATTCCCAAAGCAAGACAGGAAACAAGCTGGCTAATTCTAAACTCTGCATCACCATGTCTGATATCAAAGCACTCCTCAGATCTCCAACCACTTTTTAATATTTGTGCTTGGCAATAAACCTTTTTCTCCTGAGCTAGTTCTACTCCCTGTTAGCAATTTTCCTCAGCATCATGGCTCTGGCATCTCAAAAATCTTGGGGTCTCCAAGGTAACTTCAACAGTTAAAGCTTCTTGTTCCAATGTCTGGGATCCACACATGATCTTCTGTGCTCCTCCAAAGGGCTTGGGTCACTCTTCCAGCTCTGCCCTCAGTAGCACTCTAGGCTCTGGTTGCTGCTGTTCTTGGTGATCATCTCATAATACTGGCCTTGCCAATACACTGAGGTCTTCTGCTACAACAAGGCTTCACTAATAACCTCTCATAATCTCTCTTCATGGTGCCAAGCCTCAACTTCTTCTCATGAGACCTTTAGTCCTGTGTCTTGAAATGCAATTGAGGCTGAACTGTGGCTTCTCACAGGGCCAAGCCTCAGCTGCTATTTATGACCCCTTTATACCTTCAAAACTGATACCACCTGGAAGATTCTAACATATTACCAAGTGCAGCTTCACCATGAGGTATAACCGTGGCTATCTCTGGAACACAGCTTTTTCTGTGCTCGCAGAAAATACTTCCTAGAAGATTTCATCTTAGTGATGCTGGTCTCTTTTTAATCACTGCTAATTTCTTATTTCCAGTTAACCATCATCAATTGTCCCAGTAGTGCCTTTTATGCTGGACTTCAAAGTCAGGGCAACATGGCCAAAGCTGCTTGCCTCTACTGGAACATGGCCCCCTTGTTCTATTATATTATTACCAGCTTTCGGTTTCCAATGAATTTACTCTCTGCTTAAGCTTGGATACCTTTAAACTTACTCTGTAGCCTTCTTTTGAACTCAGATATCTGAATCCCTGTCTACTAAGTGCTGGGATTAAAGTTTTGGTCCACCATACCTGGGTTTATGCTTTTTTCTACTTGGAACTTTCTCTGTACCAGGCTGGCCTGGAACTCAGAGATCTGTTTGGCTCTTATTCCTGGGATTAAAGGTATGTATCACCATGCCTGGACTTAAGCTTTTCTTCACCTACTACTTATTCTGTCCCAAGCTGCCCTTAGATGTGTAACACCATCCCTGAACTTCAATTTAGCTGGATAGGATCTTGCCCCATTGTCTCAATCCCTTAAACTATTTATCTTCTTGAACACAAGATTCAGCTCCATTCTATTTCCTGGTGCCCCTTTAATACTTCAACCATATAATTTGTATTTTTCCTTTCTCGGCAAGCTTCTTTTCATTAAAATGCTCTTCATAAGACTAAACCAGAGAACAAAGACTCTGTTGGGCTTTTTTGACACTTCCTTTCTCAATGCAATTAGTATAAATCTCTTTACCTTAGTTTCACATAGATTCTTTAAATAAAGGTAAAACAAGGGGTCAAAGTTGCCCTCAGAATGTATGTCTTCTATATTCCTACTAGGATGGCTGATTAAGCCCCACTTATAGCATCCAACTGCTTTCCAAAGTTTCAAAATCCACATTCCTCCAAACAAAAGCAAGACTATTACAACAGTACCCAGTTTCTGGAACCAACTTCTGTCTCAGTCAGGATTTTACTGCTGTGAATAAACACAATGACCAAGGCAATTCTTATAAGGACCATATTTAATTGGAGCTAACTTACAAGTTCAGAAGTTCAGTCTATTATCATCAAAGTAGGAACATGGCTACATCCAGGCAAGGCATGGTACAGGAGGAGCTGAGAGTTCTACACCTTCATCTGAAGGCTGCTAGAAGAAGACTGGTTTCTAGGCATCTAGGACAAGGGTATTAAAGCCCTGGCCCACAGTAACACACCGATTTAAACAAGGCCACACCTGCTAATAATGCCATTCCCTGAGCCAAACCTATATAAACCACCACAAGATCCAATAAAAAAAAAAAAAAAAGGCTTTCTTTCCCTATAAGGTATGGTACATTTAAAAACAAACAACCAAACAAAACAAAACAAAATGTTTTTGCCCTTCAAGTTTCAGGGTTCAGGTATAGTGTTTACTCCACATCATATATCATTATACAAGTCATTGCCTCCTATGCACTGGCAGGGATACTGGGATTTGATATTTTAGGGTGTTTTAGAAGCATACTATGTGTAGAGTTAATGGTTTAGAATAATTAATGGGTGGATACAAAGAAAAATGATTTGACTTGCAGAGAACATGTAGCAGAGGTGATGGTCAAATTTAATCAGTGCACTGGATAAAAATGCAGGAGAGAAAAATCCATGATGATATGAACAGTTAAAAAACAAAAGGTATAAACAAAAGCAAGAAATCCAGGTCTACTCCTCAGATCCTCATAGGAATTTGGCCCAAAAGAGCCTATCCTGCACTTGGTCCTTCCTCCTTCCCATTTTATTAGGGTTCCTGCTCTCTTTTCTCCATGATGTTTTGTATCTGTATGTATATACATACATACATACATACATACATACATACATACATACATGTATATATACATGCACATCACACACATATATACATGTACATCATAGATCAATACTTATACCTATACATATATTACTATTGTTATAAGCTAGGTTCCACAAATGGAGAGCATTTGTTTTTCTTTTATCTGAATCTATGTGATTTGTTTTTAATATTATATATTCTAAAATCTACCCTGAATTCAGGTTATGGACATGGGATATGAAAGAGAATAGACTGTTAGTTGCCTTTCTGATTCTAATTCTGTTATATACTTTATGTTTTGATGATACATAAGTGCACAAAGTATATTTAAAACTACAGATGTACTACAAATTCAATGCCAAACTTTATAGCTTCCATTCTGAATGCCTATTTTAACTCTACAGAAATTCATTGAGTTGTATAGAATTTAGGTCATTTTAATTTGGGTGTGTGGTGCTTTTATGCTTTTTTTTGTGTGTAACTTTTATAATAAAGCTTGCACTTTTTTGAAGAAAGACAAAAGCAAGCAAACAACAAAAGCAGAGCCTTCCAACACCTACGACATAATGTTAGTCTACTCCCTTGGTGACAGTGATGACTTCTGTCTGTCACAGCCAGAGTAATTCCTTTGCTGTTGTCTGGCACCGTTCACTTCATTCCAAGGTCACACAACTAAATATCCCTGGACAAGTTTTAAAACTTTATGTTTAAGCATTTTTATTTGAGGTCAGTGTGCGCTCGTTGTAACCACTTCTGATTGCTAAGGCCCTTAAACTGCTGCATAAACAATAGGGAAGTGAAAGGAAACTGCCTGAGTGTGCTCACCTCTGATATAGACAGGAGGAGCTGGACAGTTTCAGCAAAGCAGCTCAATGAAGCCAATTGGGCACTCTTTCTCATTTCAGTCTCCTAATTAGACCCATCAGTCTTTGTTTAGGAAATATTCCTTTGAAAGGATCCCCTGGCCTGTAGGATGAAATGTCAGGGTAAAGATAAACATGTCTTTTACATCCTTTCCTCCTTTGGAAAGGGTTTATGTATGTATGTATATATGTATGTATGTATGTATGTATGTACGTACGTATGTATGTACGTATGTATGTTTGTTTGTTTTTAAAGAATTGATCCTAATCTGAACCAAGTTTGAGTTTGAAGCTGGTCAACAATATTTAAGAGAAGTAAGTGTTTTCACCTTCTTAAAGATAAATACTCTGTCTCCGGTCACAGAACTTCTTTGAGGGTTTTTCCAGAGAGCTTCGTGGATAGATTGTATACCCTGTGTATACCTGTGGTATAGTGTATAATATATGCAGTATGTGTGGATATGCAGATGCACGTACATAGAGTCCAGGGGAAGGTATTGAGTGTCTTTCTATATTACTCCCTGCCATATTGCCTTGGCTCTCACTGAAGCAATATAGTGGCAGCTAGAATGGCTGACCTACAAGTACTTAAAATTTGCCTGTTACCCTCTTCCATGCCTATGGGTACTGGGCATTGAACTCAGAGTTTCTGGCTTTCACAAGTTTGTTTACCAACTGAACCATTTCCACAGCCACAGTGGTTGTTTTTTTTATTCCTAAATCTTAAGGTTCTGAAATGTATTACAGACAAAAATTACACTTTAATTCTATTCTTCTATCACATAATACAACCATGTGCTCTAAGGCACCTCATGGATGTTAATCTATGTCCCAATGGAAATTGACTTACAATTTTAGCATTATCAAATTTTTCTAAACTTGATGGACATCTATCTCCTTTACAGCATGAAATTCCAGTTAAACTTAAAATATCCAAATCAGTTAACTGACTCAAGTAGGACTGAAAGAGAATCAAAGCCTGCCATTTAAGTCCAAAAAGGATCAAATCCACTGTGTTGTTTTGACAGCTTTAATTATGCTGACTTTGTCTGAAATACTATTATGCCTGTGTATTTCCATGAAACCTCCACCTACTGGGACCAAACCTGTCATCTACTGGGGTTGGACTATCCAGCCCTGGGAAAAGAAAAAATGCGATGTTTCAATAAAACTCTTCAATAAAACATACAGACCAAATCCCCCAAACTTTATAACAGTATTTCATGTTCAACCTACTTTTTAGATTATTATTAATTTTTGGGGGGGAAATAGAGAGGTAAATGACAACATTATATGTGGGGATTTTGAGGCTTTGTTATAAGTTCAGAAAAAATAAACAAATAAAAGTCTCAACCATCAGACATCAGATAAGACAGCTTTGATCTGGAAATAATAAATGTTCTTACTGATAAAGGTTGATTGTAAGGTACAGCTCAGATCAAAGTCCAGCACCCACTTTCTTCTCCCCTTTTCAAATGTGAAGAGAACTACCAGCTTGACAACTTATAAATGTGACAGAGAAATTGGAGCTCCAGCATCCAGTCAGGATCATGTCAGGGAGCCCTGTTTCCCTCCAGCTTTACCCACCTATGTGGTGGGGGCACCCTGCCTTTGTAGATGCATTCTTCCCAGCCCTTCCCTGTTGTTAATGATTAATATGGAGCATTTCTTCCCTCTGAGGAATTCTGCTTAGGGAAGGGTTATTTCCCAGTTACAATGCTAAGGAGCTAGAATGTAAACCAAGGAGACAAACAGTGCAATTGAAATGCCTGTGATCCCTCTTGTGAGGTGATAACAGGTCTCTCAGTCCATAGCAAAGCACTTAGGTCTGATCAACTTGCATTTAAAGTAAACCTAACTCCTGGGAGAGACTCGGGTTTTCTAACCTGGGATTCTTTGTTGTTACCTGTTAAGGATCCTTACACTAGCTGAAAGCTGTGTATCAGGTCAGCACATGTAATAGGTTCAATTTCCAAGGTCTTAGGCACCAGAAGTAGTTGAACAGGAGGCTGGTTAGTAGATAGAAATGATGAGAATCTTCTTAATAATTTTCCTGCTTGGATTTGGGAATAGTCTTTTTTTAATAGGCAATACCTAAGAAGTTGAGTCACAGGCTTCCTGAAGAGAAGACATCGCACGTACTATGAGGGCATCACTGTAAGGGTATGTCCTGGAAATAGTATCCCTGTGCTAGATGATTGATACATTGAATTACCTTACAGAATCTTGCATAAAACCAGAAGCGAAGCTTCAAGTTACATTATTTACAGTTTTTCTTTTCTGTAAATGCCTACAACTCAGTGTGCTTCCTGTGTTGAAATTCAGAGTTGGTATGACAACTGCTAGAACAGGTTCCTGTGTACTTGCACAGGATATGCACCAGGAGCAGAACATTATGTAACACAACGGTATACTCACCATATAACAATAATTATATTGTAAGTGAAACATTTCATTCCTTCTTAAAAAGGGGAACCAAACACCCACAGAAGAAGTGGCAGAGATTAACTATGGAGCAGAGATGGAAGGAAGGACAAGCATATAGCTATCTCCTAAGAGGCTCTGACAATACCTGACTAATACAGATGTAAAGGCTCACAGCCATTCATTGAACTGAGTACACGGTCCCCAATGAAGGAGTTAGAGAAAGGTTCTATGGAGCTGAAGGGTTTGCAGCCCCTTAGGATGAACAACAATTACTAACTAGTACCCTCAGAGCTCCCAGGAACCCAACCACCAATCAAGGACTATACAGGGTGGGATTGAATGTACTGGCAGCAGGTATATAGTAGAGGATTGCAAATTCGATCATCAATAGGAGGAAAGGACCTCGGCCTTGTGAAGGTTTTGTGCCCCAGTGTAGGGGAGTGCCAGGGCCAATAAGTGGGAGAGCGTGGGGTAGCAGGCATGGGGAAGGGGGAGGCAAAAGGGGTTTGTTCTTGCTTTTGTTTGTTTGTTTGTTTGTTTGTTTTGGAGGGGAAAAGGAGAAAGGGAAAATGTACATGTAAATAAAGAAAATACCTAATTAAAAAAAAAGAAAAGAAACATTAAATACAAAAATAAACACAATGATTAATTTGTGTAAATTAAAGAATACATACACATATTGATAGATAAATCTATAGATGGTAGCATATCGATATAATGAGTAAAATTTGAAAGTAATACTTAAATTTGGGCTGTTTTAGGAATTTAGATATTTTATAATAATTTTTCTCATCTTGGAATTACTTTTATGAGGTATATGATTTTTTTAAAAAAATTAAAATTGATTATTCTCTAAAGGAATCAGATTTTTATTTTTATTAATCTGTTTTTTTAAATTACTAGTGAATGGTATATGTTTCAAAGAATGGTTTTACAGTTGACACAAGGCTCAAAAATTCACTATGATATATAAAATCCACTAGAAGTACCTTTTTAGGCCAGGGTAACTTCTTAGCAGGTAAAGGCACTTGCTAAAAATCAGATAATCTAAAATTGACTTCTGGAATACATATAAGCTTTTCTGATTGTTTTTTTCCCCCTTGGTGAATAGGCTGGAATAAAGTACTTAAATTGAGTTTATCAGAAGTAAACAATGCTGAGGAGAAGTGGTAACTGATCAAATTGTTCAGTCCTTTTGCTTATAGAAACTACTAGTCTTACCTTAAAGACAACAACATTGAATAATACAAAAATCACATAGGGTTCATACGGTTTACAGGAGATCATCACTTGATCTATTGTATGGTCCACTTCACACAGAAAATGGAACTTAAAAGCAATTAGAGTTATATAATTTCTGTGAAATGTCACAGACTTTCCTTTTAAAAATTATCTTGTGGTTTATGAATTTCTCAGACTTTTGAATAAATTACAGGTCCATCCAACCTTGAACACACAGAACTGCTTCAATTTTTCTCTAAGAAAGCACTTGCATGATACCAAGGGAGCTTGGGTGCTCACATATAAATTTAAAGAACATTTCTTCAGTGGAAAATTTTAAACTACTGTAGTGCCACATCTGTTGTTAAAGAATAACAGATTTTTTACATATTTCTGTATAACATATGTTTTATCACTAGTATTCTTTTTGACACTTAAACCAGCTTCTGATTTTACATTTCTGCAAGTAAATTGAAAGGTAAATATGCTTCTTGGATGTGGTTTTAAAACATACTACAGTAACACTTTAGGTGGCTCTTCCATGTTCAGAATTACTTCCCAAATGGCCTTTTGACATGGTTTTGGTTTTCTTTAAGAGTTATACCAGATCTTCAATTTAATAATTTTATTAATGCAATGTTTAATTTAAACTATGTACTCTTAAGCATGATAATATATTCAGTTAATAAATTTTAATAAATTGGACTTGTTATATCTTCTTTATCAGTCCAGGGCATTCTTTCATGTGCGGTAAAGAAACCCAGGCTTCAGTACCCCAGGTTCAATCATCATTGGACCAGGTCAGTGCTCAATTGCCTCAGTGATATTTTTCAGACACAATAAAATTGTTTAACTTACGTTCACTGTCTAATTAGCTTTAGAAAAAAATAAAATTACAAAATAAAATTTGGATGTTTGTACTGTGTTGACAACTTATGCAAGTTCCTTACCTCCTTTAGTCTGACCACTCTTATGGATCAACGTGTGATCCATGGGAAGTATTCTCTGAGTCAGGTGACTAGCGTTCAATACATCCTCCAAAGCATTCTGTATTCAGCTCCATCTAACTTTAGAATGCAAAGGTTTAGATGTGATGCTTCTCAATAGTGCCTGGGTTTGATGTCTGCATGTGGGATGGATCCCCAGGTGAGGCAGTCTCTGGACAGCCTTTCCTTTAGTCTCTGCTCTTCTCTTTGTCCCTGTATTTCCTTTAGATAAGAGCAATTCTGGATTAAAATTTTGGAGATGGGTGGATGGTCCCATCCCTCAACGGGCTCACAGCTAACCATTGGACTGAGCACAGGTACCCCAATAAAGGAGTTCTGGGAAGGACTGAAGGAGCTGAAGGGGCCTTATCTGGCATCAATGTGAGGGTAAGCCCTTGGTCCTTTGAAGGCTTAATACTCCAGTGTAGAGGAATGCTAGGGCAGTGAGGCAGGAGTGGGTAGGTGGGTGGGAGAGCACCCTCTCAGAAGGAGGATAAGGGGGGATGGCATAGGGGATTTGCAGAGGGGAAACAGGGAAAGGGGATAATATTTGAAATATAATAAGTAAAATAGAAAAATATTCCAGGAAAAAAAAGTGATGATTCTCAGGCAGCCTTGTCACACTGGTGGAACTGGATATATGCCATGGTTGTGTTCTGACACTAGGTAATAGATATCTGTGTAATTTTAGGTAAGTTACATTTTTCTAAAGGAACATTAAAACAGAAAGAATGCTGTGGGTTCTGTCAAGCAGAACACTGAAAAAACAATTAAATGATTGACTCTTGCTCATCACTTGGTTAATAATCCATAACCTTTGAGTTAGCATCAAAAGGAAAAATATTAGAGAATGTATCAGATGCTTAAAATTATAATTGCATTTAATCTTGAAAATGTTTTATCTTTGTAACATAATAAGTACCATGGACATATTTTTTTAACAAGATCAATATGTAACTTCCTACTGTGGGCCGGCCGATCTTGGCCTCTCTTAACCCTAGGGAGAAACGGAGTCCTAGTCAGGTCGACGAGGCGTAGGCAAAGAGTGACAAACAGCTGTTCTGAATCCTGCTGCCTGGTAAATGACCTGCAACTTAAGTTTTGGCCTTTAGATTATGCTAAGTGGCTGTAAAACTCTAGCTGGAGTCCTCTGCCAAGATTTCAGCCCTCCTGGCTGATTTACGCCACTTGTGTACCTTTAATACCACGTGTTACCTGAGTTACCAGCTTTAAACTAGCTTTCAGTTATCGATGTTACAAATTTTAATCATGCCCAATAACTTATAAGCCAATAATCATGCAAAGCACATTTATACCTTTAAAACTAGTTAGAAACTAAATAAAATGGCTACACAAATCTTATAAATTTGGATCAAAGAATTTAGAACTTAAGACTCTGATCCCTTTTTAAAAAACAAGTTTTTCAGCAGGGCAACTTAAATCAGCTTTTATAACTAAGGAATCTACCTGTCTTTGCCTCCCAAGTGTTGGGATTAAAGGCGTGGGCCACTACTGCGTGGCCCGTTTCTTATCTATGTTCACCTTCTTTTTAATGAGCAGAGTTCCATCTTTATGAAACTTTCATTTATATTTATTTTTCCTTTACCACAACCTGGGCAAGGACCTGGAGGAGTGTTCTTATTTCCTGATTCCTGAGGGACTTTTACAGTCTTTCCTCAGATGTCCCGGCTCCCTGTAGCCGAGACATGTGACTTCACTTCCCTGAAGACTTTTTCCCTTTCCATAGATACTTTTAACATATGCGCTGAATTTCTGTCCCTTCTTTGCTACAACGTGGGCAATTCACCACCACTGATGAGGCTTTTAGACACAGCTCTGACTGCCCCATGAATATCAAGATTACTCGCCATAACTGTTGATCCTTTACCAGCGAGTCTGCAGAACTCTTTGTGAGACCCTAGCCTTGTCTGAGAAATAAGGAAAGAAAGAGGAAGGAAAGAAAGAAATAGATTTTACCTGACCGGAGTCCCTGTTCGGGCACCACCTGCCGGGGGCCGGCCGATCTTGGCCTCCCTCAACCCTCAGGAGAAACTGGGTCCTAGCCAGGCCCCATACATACTCTCTCTATCCCTGGGTGCAGGGGGCCTGGTGCTGAGGCCCAGGTCTCTCTCTCTCCTCCCGGGGCTGGCCTGCTTGCTGCATGGTGCCTTAATTAAAAAGGAGGCAATGTATGAACGAGTTATTTTATTGTAGGAAGTGGAAATATGCTAGTTGAGTAGAGAGGAAGAAAGGAGAGGAAGGAGAGAGAGAGACAGAGACAGAGAGAGAGAGAGAAGAAAGGGGGAGAGCAAGAGTTACAGAGGAAGGGTAAGGGAAGAAGAGAGCAAGAGAAGAGAAAAGAACAAGAGAGGAAGAAGAGAACAAGAGAGTGAGGAGGGGGCAAACCACCACTTTTATTGTATGTGGCATGGCATGCCTGGCTTGTGGTCAGATGACTGTGTGTAAGGTCCACCTAGAATGCTGGGAGTTTGAGGCAGTGTCTGCCTGATAGAGCACACATCTCCTGCAGGGGCAGCTGTGAGGGGTCTGGGCTGAAATCTGAGCCATGGTCTCAGGAGCAATTCATCAAACACCTTCCGTCCCTCAGTAGGTCTCTGGGGTTCAAAGTGGCTCTACTGGACTCTGACTGTCAGAACTGCTCACTGTCCAACAGGGCTGCCCTAAGTATGTGCCTGACTTTTGTTGCTAACTGTAAGGGCAAAACCTGTCTGACAGGCAGATTCCATGAAAAAAATTCCAAGCTAAGGATAGCTTGGAATTGAATTAGGATATATTGGAAACATCGTGCTGGCCAGAAAACAATGCCCAATCTTAGCCATAAACGAATCATTTCTTGGGGTGCCTTTATGCCTAAATATGAGGGTATGTTGACGATTGAAAAGACGGATCTAGAGCACATCTGAGTTAGGAGATGCCTGAGACTACCTTGAATACCCAGGAGTCACAGGTACCCTTTTGGGTCCTTAATGCCTCTTGCCCTTGATCAGGTTTTTACATCCAATACCTCAGATGTGACTGGTGTAGACAAGTGTGCATGGCAACTTCCCATATTATTTTTTAATAAAATGTTACCTCATTGAATCAATGAATGCTCATTGACAAAGAAGCAGAAACCAAGTTTATAATATTTATAATAAAAGTTAACATGATTTAATATTTATTTAAAATTATACTGAGAAATAATGCAAAGGATTACTTGATGCTGGTAAATTAGATTTCAAATGAATCCTCATTGTTAAAAAGCACCTTGAACTGTATGTCTAAATTCCTGGTTCATTATGCTAAGAACAGAGCATAAATGGTTAAATAAATTAAGAACATATTTCATGCAATGTATACATTTGTATATAATATAAATATATAGTAGAATACATAAATGTATATGCATTTATATTTCACATGTATATGTATGTACATATGTATAAATATCTGTGTTTCTGTGTTTCTCTGTTACTGTAAAAAGTAAAATATATAGAACAGAACAATCAGTCATTTGGAAAGGACTTGGTAAGGTGTCACTATTAGTTTTTTGCTTAATTTATAGTTAATATTTAAATAAAATGCACTGGGATCACTTTACCATGCATTAAGTATTACTTAACTTTTGTTGCTTGTGTCACGGCTCATAGATACATAGATCAAGGTATTACTAATTAGGATACTCTCTCCCTATTTATTAGCTTTTATAGTGCTAGGCAGTGTGCAAGACTAGTCAAGGAACAGATAATTCTTCAGTAGTCTTATCCAGCTGTGAATCATTCTACCACCCATAAAATACAATCTGACAAGACAAATACATTTGTGCAACGTTGGCACAAATGTTGGCTGGAACCAAATATTTTTCATTGGATGTGAGACTCACTCCAAAGGCTAGAAGTTTTCCAGGCATTGTAACCCAGCCAAGAATCAAGAAATTGCTGGGAAGACCTGTGGGGCAGTTCTGACAGCCAGAGTCCAGTAGAGCAGAACCACTTTGAACCCCGGAGACCTACTGAGCATTTGCTCGAAGGGACGGAAGGCATTTGGTGACTTGCTCCTGAGATCATGGCTCAAATTTCAGCCCAGACCCCTCACAGCTGCCCCTGCAGGAGATGTGTGCTCTATCAGGCAGACACTGCCTCCAACTCCCAGCATTCTAGCTGGACCTTACACACAGTCATCTGACCACAAGCCAGGCATGCCACGCCCCATACAATAAAAAGGGTGGTTTTGCCCCCTCCTCTCTCTCTTGCCTCCCCTCTCTCTCTCTTGTTCCCTTCCCCCTCTCTCGTTCCCTTCTTCCCCTCTCGCTCTTGCTTCTCCTCTTTCTTACTTGCTTCCTTTCTTTCTTTGCTCTCTCTCTCCTCTCTGCTCTTTGTTCTCTTCTCTTCTTCCTCCTCTCCTTTCTCTCTCTCTCTCCTTCCTCTCCTTTCTTCTCTCTACTCAACTAGCATATTTCCCCTTCTTACAATAAAATAACTCATTCATACATTGCCTCCTTTTTAAGTAAGGCACTGTGCAGCAAGCAGGCCAGCCCAGGGAGGAGAGAGAGAGACCTGGGCCTAACCACCAGGCCCACAGCCACCCTAGGAGGGAGAGAGAGGCCTGGGCCTCAGCACCAGGCCCCCTGCCACCCAGGGAGAGAGAGAGCCTCAGCAGGCTGGGCCTGGGCTGTAGCCCAGGCCCCCCCTCCACCTTATTGAGCCAACAAAGATCATAATCATCGGGGAAGAATCTTTTACCAGTATTTTGAGAAATAGACATAACAAACTAACAATAACAAACTCAATCTTACATCTATAGATGAATTCTGATCTCAACTTCTATTTTAAAAAACCTTAGTTTTTTGGTGGACATAAACTACTACAAAGACTCACATCTGTTCAGAGTATAGAGAATGGTTAATTGTCATATGCTTAGCTCTAAATGGTACATCTGATTTCAAGAATCATCACAAAAGTGGGCAAAAAAGACTGCAAGAAGCAAAAGTTGAAATGCTGCCGAAAAACAGTATCTTCTGCATAGGACATAACTTGGGCACTGAGGAACTAATTATAGATGCATTTGTCTACACAAGACTAGATATATATCAAGCCAGACTTAAGTTCAAAATTAATATCTACTATATATGTATAAAATAATGTTTCTGAGCAATATAATCCAGGCATGAAATGGTTTAAATGTGTTATTCAGGCAGCTCAATCCTATAACATCAACTACACACTGAGGCAGGTTAGAGCAACTTAGTAAGACCCTATTTGGAGTTAAAAAAAAAAAAAAGAAAAGAAAAGAAAAGAAAAAGAAAAAATGTCTGGAGACTTACCGACTAAATTAATTATGCTTGTTGTTAGCATCAGGGCCTTCAAAAGTGGTTCTCACAGACCTGTTGCTAGGGCAACAGCCACCATATTCTCAGAACCCATTGGACTCACCTCCCACCTTTACCTGCGGCCACTAAGTCAAAACCCATCTATCTATCTGTCTATCTATCTATCTATCTATCTATCTATCTATCTATCTATGGAGAACATTCCTCCATTTCTCTCTCTCCCTTCCTCCTCTCTTTCTGCTACAGTCCCCTCTCTCCCTCTCAATTAAAGCTCTTACATGTGGAACTGTTTGGGCCTAGTGTGGTATGTTCTGACGCGACCCGCCGTTCTAACACATCACTTGTAATTAATTTTCTTCGAAGTCCACCCACTGCCAAGAATTAAATTCTGATTGCTCTTAAAGATTCATCATGAGAGCTCTGAGAACTACAGGAAGACTCTGGTTTGCTGTAGTCATTGGTATCTGTGAATATCCTGAATCAGTGTGGAATAAGACAAACATTCTTATTCTAAACAGATCGTAAGTATGCCTCTCTCTGATCCCAAACACCTATAAATATCTTCATTTCAACCCTGATACTACTGCTGATGCCAAGAAGAGCTTGCTAACAGGAGCCTTGTATAGCTGTTCCCTGAGAGGTTCCACCAGACCTGACCAATACAGACATAGATACAGCCAATCATCAGACTGAGCCCAGAAATCCCAATGGGAGAGCTAGGAGAAAGCATGAAGTTTCAGGGGATTGCAACCTCTTAGAAGAACAATATCAATTAACCTGCCCATCCAAAGCTCCCAGAGACTGAACCACCAGCCAGAGTATACACGGAGGGATCAGTAGCCCCAGCTACATATGTAGCAGAAGATTGCCCTATCTGACATCAATAGGAGGGGAGTCCCTTGGTGCTTCAAAGGGTTGATGCCCCAGCATAGGGGGATGCTAGAGTGGTGAAGTAGGAGTGGGTGAGTCTGTGAAGGAACACCCTCATAGAGGCAAATGGGAGGGTGGAGAAGGAGGATGGAATGAGGGATTGTGGAGGGGTAACTGGGAAGAAGGATATCATTTGAAATGTAAACTAATAAAATGATTTAAAAAAAAAGAAAGAATGAATGAAACAAGATTAGCATGCAGAAGAACCCTAATACTATAAAGCATGAAAAGACATTCTTTCGTTTCATTTTTGTGATTTAGAACATCTTTTGAGTGTCTGGATGTGAATGTGCCTTGATCCTTAATAAATTGACTAGTTAGTTGTTTTCTCCATAATCTATCCTTTTTTCCTCCCGTTCTTCTTTGAAGCAACTGTTATTCTTTTACATTCTAAAATTAATAATCATTGTTAAATTAATACTTATACCGTCATGATATTTACAGTAGTGTAATTACATACTTATTATCACAATTATTTTTCTAATAGCATTAATCATTGATCTCATATTGTAAGTAGTAGCTATACGTTTATAACTTTAGTCATTTGTCATGCACCATCTCAAACTCAGAGCTTTCAATTATGGCAGAAAGTTATTTCATTTTTAATATGAATATGAATATGAATGCTGTGTGGTATCACTTACATGTGGAATTTAAACAAATTAAACCACTAGAACCATTGAGAAAAGCTATGCTCTGAGGACAGGTATATGGCAAAAGTGAGTGGAAGAGGAAGATATTATATAAAAAGTACAAAGTCTCAGATATACACGAGGATTTTTTTTACTTTTGATATACCCTGCAGAGCAGTGATGAGTTCACTAGAAATGTATCTTTCAAGGTTGATAAATCAAAACATGTTGCATATTATCACCATGAAACTAATGAAGTGTTTGTGGTGATGGTTAATTATGTCTTGTTCTTTGGTCATAGGTTTAGAAACGATAATAATTTATTAAATTATTTCACATGGTACTTTCTTGGTATGAGATTGTAGGATGAGATTCTCTAAGACCTTTTTATCTCTGTGAAGTTAGAAACAAACAGAACCAAATTTTTTGTACCAACTCCATGCAAGACTGAAGAGTAAACAGTGAAGACAATATTTTATGTTCGATTTGTAGGACAGTATTTTGTATATTTGCCAAAATACAATAAATATGTTAATAATTCAACCCTTTCAGTTTTGTACACAAACCTCACAAAACTTGACATAATATTTGATATGAAATTTATTTCATATTTGATTCTGATTGTCTCTTTCATCTTTCATTTTCCAAGATCAACCATGAGACCAACACTTTTAAACTGATATATACTTAAATGTATTGATGGGGTATAGTGTGATAATTCAATATATGTACTTAGTACAAAATGGCCATGTCAAAACAATTTAAAATGCCCATAGTCAGTCATTATTCTTTGGAGTTGTGAGCATTTGGACATGAATAACTACTGTCTAATTGCTGTGAGCTTATTTTAATCAATATCTTCCATGTATCATTCCTCAATGTTTCTTGGAGGTGTGCTGACTGAATTTTCTTTGTCATTATCTTTTAACAGGTGTCAGGTGTCTTTTAAAAAGCTGTAAAAGTTGCTTTTATTTCCTCAAATTTAGGGATGAGATGAGTGCCATACCTAAGCTATGTGAATACACTGCTTGGGCTGAGCCCTGACTCTTTCTTTCTCTAACTATTCCTTGGCCTAGACTTAGGCCTAGAAGCTGCTATCCTCTACAAATCTCACCTTCTAAGCTGATTGATTCAATCTGACTTCAATCAGCTGTTACCTCAGATGTTCTGCTTGGCTTCATACTCATGCTGGCTACATGTTCTAATCTTCTGGGTCCTTCTCATTCTCTGGTTTATTCTGTCTTCACCTATGTCTAGCTTGTTCTCTCTGCAACCAGTCTCTGTAAAACTGTCCAGATCATACTGCTGCACACATCATCACCACCATCACCACCACCACCATTCATGTCTCTACAATCTTTCTCTGATTTATCCTTCTGCCTCACATTTAGAAATTACTCTCAGACATGGCTGCTTCCTTATACATGCCAGCTTTATCATCATTATTTGAGATTAAAGTTGTTTACTAAAGGTATGACTGTATTCCGCGACGTGTCTGAATTCTGGTGAGATCTTGTAGACCTAGAAGCTCAATGGATATGATCCCTTGCCAGAGAAGCCATTTTATTGGGTTAAACTTCTTCTACAAAAACTAGATACAGTTCTTAGGGTTACAATTGATCATACACAGATGAAAAAAATATGCAAATATATTTTACTATCTTAAGTTTAAGTGAATCCTAACAGCCTGAGGATACAAATAAGAAAATGTTATGACAACGAAGTACATATCTAACATTAAATGTCAACAAAATTTAATTGGCATTAATTGTGCTTCAGTGGCTCAGAGGATGTGAAATGTCATGGTTATGGTCTCATTTTCAGGGCCTGTGAAGCTTTAGAAACAGAACTGTTGACACTAGAGAACATGCAGTTTTATCTTTGTGCCTAATTGCACTTGTGTGTGGTTCAAGCTATTATTTAATTATGTTCTTTTGGCAAAGCCCTGTAACAACAAATTGAGACCAGGCATGCTAAAACTGACATTTTGTTTTTATTTTATTGTTAATATGATTGCTATTGTGGTAGTTCTACTGTAGTAATGCATTGACACTTTATACCCATTATGGGAAAAGGATTTAATAGTCGTAAGTATGGGAAGATATTGTATCTCATCTTAAACCAATGGTGTTGAAATAATAATTCATGCTTATAGCAAATTATTTTAAATTGAAGTTTTTCATTTGTATATGTTCAAATTAAATTAATAAGAAGGTTAATGATAAAAAAATTCAAGGAAACTACTGGATCAAATTTGAATTCACAATGAGTTTATATGTATTTTTAATGATAAATCCCACATTTGAATATTTATGATATTTATTCATGTTTTATTTTACCATTATTAAGTTGTTTCCTATCCAACTGTATATATGTAGCTCCTAAAATTTAAATAAAGCATCTTTAACACAAAATTAATAAGTTTAATATTGTCACAACCACTGGTTTATTTTGTTCTCTTTGCTTAATTAGTTGAAAATTTTGTATGATGTATTTTGACCATATTCACCCAACACCTCCTGGATCCATGCTTATTTCCTACCCATTCTACTTTGTGTTTCCCTAGAATTGTGATTATTTTAGACATGCCAACTCAAAATTTTTTAAATCTTATGTTTAATTGATAAATTATGTTTCTTCTATAGGTCATTGTGATACATTGCCTTCTGGTCATCAGGTTATTTAGTACATCCATCAGCATAGGTATTTGTTATGAAGAATTCAAAATCTATTCTGTTTACTTTGATACATAAAATATATGTATAAACATCCTTCAGCATGTTAGTTAATAACTGTAATTTTGTGATCATTGGTCACTATGTTGCTCCATACAGTTTCATTTTCTGGCAATTCTGTTAATTACATTTTTATCCCCCTATTTTCTATGAGATCAGCTACTTTAGATGACCAACATGATTGAGACCATGTAGTATAAGTTTTTTTCTACCTCATTTATTCCACTTAACATAGTACTCCCCAATGATTTTCACAATAATGTGCCACTGATGACAAGATTTCATTGTATATGGATCATTAGTATTCCTATACCTATCTATCTATGCATCTATGTATGTATGTATGCATGTATGTATGTATGTATGCATGCATGTATGTATGTATGTATGTATCTATCTATCTATCTATGCATCTATGTATGTATGTATGTATTATGCATCTATCTATCACCTATGTATCTATCTATCAATCTATCTGTCAATCTATCCATCTCCAGATAGAGATAAAGTCTTGTCCCTATATATAAATTATTTAATAAAAATTTACATTGATTTCATCACAACAGTTATGAATTATACTTTAATAAGCATGACTCTTTCCTTATGTAAAAATCTGTCTCTTTTAACAAAGCAGTTTCCTTCCCTTTCAGCCTACACCTGGTAGTAAGACGGTATACTGCACTTTTCATATTGGAGGGCACTCCATACTGCTCCCTTGTAATAGCTTTGCTAATTTACACTTCCACTAACAGTGTGTAAACCTCTATCCTTTCAACATTCTTGGCATTACCTGATAGTTCTTCTTTTTGATAGTCACTATTCTTTGTAGATTAAGATAATATCTCATTGTGGTTTGTTTGTATTTCTTGGTGGTTAATATTGGTGAACATTTTGTAATAATTTTACTCTCATGTCTTATCTGGAAAACCACTTCAGCCCTCACACCATTGTTTAATAAAGCTGTTTTGTTTATATATTTTAGATTTTAAACCAATTATATTACATGTAAATAATATTTTCACAATATTTATGTTTGTTTTTATTCTGTTGACTATTTGCTTTGCAATACAGATATATACATTTTGATTTTATATAATGACCATAAGTGATACTTTATTAGAATCTCCAGGTACATTAGACATGATTAAAAATAAAAAATGTAACTTAGTTAAAACCCTTAACTTTATGGTATATGAAATTCAAATAAGGGAACTCATGGCAAGTTAGAACAGATAAATACCAAAAGAAACAAACCAGGGCTTCACAATAAAGTGTCATCTAATATTCTCTATCAGTTTTTAGGATATTATTAACTTATGTGGGCTCTAAGATTGCAAGAAATAACTAAATTAATTATAGTGAAATAAACTACCCCCCCAGATTCCCACTCTAGATTTTATTCTAGGATTTTTTGACACCTTCTACACTTGTAGTGTTTCCCAGGCTCTCAGCATGATAAATGTAGTAACTAAACTAAGGATTCCCAATGGGGGATTGGGACTAAATTGTTTTTAAAATTTACTAATGAAACAAAATAACAAAATCATATGAAACTAGTGCTATATGTATGTGTTCATGTTACAATAATGGATAACATGGAGATTTAGACTACCCATTGACATAGGTACCCATAATCACTACTACTTTTTGTATAGAATTTTAATTTACCTGTTTCATCCTGCTAAAATGTCTGCTGAATTAACAGGATTATGAGACTCTGTAAAGGTGAGTGTCCTGGTCTCCCATCATTCCTTGATACAGTATCATTAAGAAATTCTTTATTGAAAGTTTAATATTTGACACCTGGAAAAGCTTGCCACCAGGACCCAGACAAACTGGGCTACCAGCTGGGTCCAGATCCAGTGCTTGATGTTGGTCAATCCAAACACCAACTTCATCCAGTCTGTTAACCTCTCTACATCTATATCTATGCTTCTGGATCTTGAGGAGGAGCTGATAGTCCAGTATTTATGATGCAGTGATGGTTCAGTATTTATGGCGCTTCAAAGACCAGAGGCCTTGAGTCAGTCCAGTGACTCATAGCAATGAGTATATTCATTAAGAAATTTGTAGGCAAAAATATATATTCAAAACTGCAGTTTCCAATGACACTTTGAAAGAAGAATTTGTGATGGAAGGATAAAAAGGGTGGGGAACTAGAGCAGTGCATATGCTTTGGAGAGAGGCTGAACTGTTTCAATGTCTGAGGCCTCAGCTGTTGCCAGAGGCCTTGTTGATTTCCTAAGGTCTTGCTGCCATTACAAGCCATGTCTGGATCCAAGGTCCTTCTGGAATGTATGTGGTCTATGTGGCCTATGCATCTACCAAAGATCATGTGGGTGTGTTTGGCTTTTGCTACCAAATAAAGCCATGTTAATGTCCTTGGACATCAATTGTACAAGGAGTCATGTAGACATAAGTAATCTGTACTTCTAGCTGAATGAGGTTTGATGTCCATGGTCCTGGTGCAGCTAGGACAGACTTGACATCTGTGCTTTGTATTAGCACCAAAAGCCATGAATGTCCATAGTGGGATCTGCCACCTAAACTCATGTTAATGCCCATGGGCTAGCTGCCACCAGGGACGTTGTTGGTATCTGTGACTTGTACTGACACTGGAGATCATGGTGAGGTTTGTGGCAGGTGCTGACTCCAGAGGCCAGGTGAATGTCTGAGATGTGTGCTTTGCCGGATACTATGAGGAAGTCCATGATCTGAGCTCCCACTGACTGTAAAGACAAGAAATCTTGTTCTGTAATGATATCAATGATCTTCGACTTCAACACTGGCCACAGACATCAAACGTGACCCAAGTGGAAGTACAGGCTACTTATATTTATGAGGAGACATAAATGCCTTCAGTAATGTGTTCAAATTCTTCTCTCCAAAAAGAATGTAATAATCTAGGCAGAAAACCATCAAAGAGAACTCCTAAAAATTTTCATAGGATGCTGAAGTGTAGCTCTCCACAATAAATGGCTACTGGCAGTGGTAGGAGTGGAGATGGGTAAACTTTTCTTTAAGGGTCAAGTCATTGGGACGTTGACCATGCTTCATTGACTACATGGACAATACAAATTGTAATTTTGTTTTGTATTCTTTTGTTTTGTGTTTTTATGGTTGTTTTGTTTATTTTACCTTGTTTTTGTTTTGGGAAAGCCAAAAGTATGGGAATGGTGAAACTGGAAGGGCATGGAAATAAGAGTGATCAGGATGCATTATGTTAAATTCCCAAATAATCAATACAAATATTGTGTTTTTAAAAGGTTAACATTTCTCTGAATTCAATGGAGAAAATTCTTTGATAAACATACACCTTAATTCTGCATAACATGTCACATCAGTCTTTTTTTCCTATCACCTGTACATCTATCCCCATAGAACCTCAACTCTAAGTCTGAGGCAGGTCAGATTGCCTCAATGCTTAGATGTGGGGCAGACTTTAAGTCCTACAACCTAACTTTATACATTAGTTATATCTTTGCAACAAAATAAATCCCATAATTAAATTAGAGGTTATTTACAAGTATTGTGGGTTAAAACGAGACGGTAGCTGCTCAATATCCTATGCTACTTCCTTTGTCATGAGGATCCTTGGATTCTTCTTGGGAAATATTCACTTTCTAAGCTTTTCCCATGATGACTGGCAGAAAGTAGTTCCTTAGCTTTTTCTATGTGAAACCTTCATTTTCTAAAGAACTACCAGGAATAGTCATCAATTCCAACCACTTCTCCTCTTTATAGTGTATCTCAGTTTCAGACCACTAATGTATAAAGCTGGAGAAGGATTTCAAAGTATTAAATATATTGAATGAGGTCTTTCCAAAGCTGTACTTCCCTCATAAGTTAAGGACATGCTAAATAAAATAATATGGCTTGCCTTTAGGCAAGGGTACATGACACATTTCAGATAATTAACACACCAAATTGCACTGATACTTGAAGCTTATGGATACCCAATCAATATGGTTCACCTTCTAAAATGTGTGCAACATGGGCCTACAGGAAAACCCCTCGCCCTGCTCCAAAAATGTAAGTTTTACTTATCTGATCCAATTACTATGTCACAGAAAGTTGTGTTCACAAGATTGCTTTTCCTTTGATTTTATTATGATAACGGGTAGAGGACTAACACAGACTGGTATAGTTGAATCCATCTCATGTTATCTCTCCACTAATAAATGAGAACTTTTCTGAAACCCAGTTTTGCTATAAATAGAAAAATCCTTTCATAATAGCAATGACTATATGATATATATCTTGGCCCCAATCAATCAGTTTCACAAGAGTATCAAATCAGACCTTGTCATTACAAGGGAGGTTACTACTGGGTGAGTTTTCAGAGTTCCTTGTCATTTTTTAGAATCCATCTTGCTTTTATAACTAAAAAACTGGAAATTAAAATTGGAACTGATACCAACGGCTTTCTTGAGCGATTTAAATTACTAAAAGTATCAATGAGGTGTTGCTTTTGTTAGGAAAAGCTTTATTTACTCCCTTGTATAGAGTGCCTGTTTAAGAAAGGTTAATTCTGCTAATCTAGTAATTATGTCAAATAAATAAGTCAAAACATAATTATGGAAAATACTCAACTATAAAATATAGCCACTTATGGTTATACCATTAAAGATAAGAAAAATGGCCTGGTGTGTCAAGCCCATTGTAAAACGAAAAGTCATTGTAAAAGGATTCCAGGTGGTACTTGTGTGTAATTCAACCTATCTCTAACAGGGAACCATGACACAATTTCTTACTCCAGAACAGCAAGGTCAACTTGAGTCTGTTATGAGAAGTCCTCATAAGTTTTGCCTACATCCTTATTCATGATATGAAGCTATCTGAGGAAATATCAAGTCTTGGTAGTAAATAATCAATAAAATTGGTCTAATTTTATGTTTACTGTATTTCAAGGTCTTGCACGCTGGGCAATGGTGTCACACGCCTTTAATCCCAGCACTTGGGAGGCAGAGTCAGGCAGATTTCTGAGTTTGAGGCCAACCTGATCTACAGAGTGAGTTCCAGGACAGCTAGGGCTATACAGACAAACCCCGTCTTGAAAAATAAATAAATAAATAAATAAATAAATAAATAAGGTCTTGTGCAAAGTTTCTTGGTCAATGAGAGCTACCAAAAAATGCCACTTACTCCAAAAAGGACAATAATAGTAAGATTTTAGATGTTCCCCCATGTCTCCCCAACCCTAATTATTTATTTCTAATTATTTTTAATTGAATAAACAAGATCTATGTTTCAGTCTTGGTATTTATACCTTCATTAAACAGCTCTGTCTCTCTGTGAAAGTCAAGAAGTCTTGAAGTGCTTTCCTGGTGCCTTTTTGCTTATCTTCCTTCTAGGTATCAATTCCTGGTCCCTATTCTCATGAAAGTTTATTTCTCCATTGTTATAGGACATCTATAGAATCCTGCCCTATGAAAAAGCTATTATCATGATCTACAGTGGGTATGAGGAACTTCCATTGTACGTTTCTATGCCAGAGCTTAGTTCTCATCTAAGCAATGTCAAATGTAGCATGGCACTATTCGATGACTGAGACTATAAGGAACTGAGCAGGAACCTAACATGATGCTTTCCTTATAGTTAATGGTTTCTCTTGCTGTGATAAAATGCCATGACCAAAGCAACTTGGGGAGGACAGTTTATTTCACCTTATATGTCACAGTCATTGTCAGTCATGGTAAAAATCAGACAATGACTCAAGGTAGGAACTTCTTGGTCCTCATGGCTTGCTTAATCTTCTTCCTTTTGTTATACATCTCCAGGACGACCTACCCAAGAATGGCACCACTCTCAGTGAGCCATTCCTGTGTTAATCATTACTTAAGAAAATACTCCACAGGTTTTTCCATAGGCTAGTCTAGTGGTGAATTTTTCTCAACTGATAATCTTTTTTCCCAAGTGACTCTAGCACATGTCAAATTGACATATAAAAAAAAATAGCCAGAGTAAGTTAAAAATAATCAACATGTCTTACTTCATATAGTGCCTAATTCTTGTGAGATGTATGTTATAAAAGAATAAGGCTGATATCATCCTTTTTTCCACTTTAAAAATTTATTTTTTAATCCTTTTTCCCAGTCCAGACTTTATCCCCCTCCCAGCGTACCCTCCAACTGTTCTACATCCCACAACTCTTCCCTCTCTCTGCAAGACGATGTCCCCACTCTCCCCCCACCAGACCTCCCCACACCCTGGGTCTCCAAGTCTCTTAAGGGTTTGGTAATCTTCTCTGACTGAGTCCAGACACAGCAGTCCTCTGATGTATGTGTTGGGGGGCCTTATATCAATTGGTACATGCTGCTGCATGGTTGGTGGCTCAGTTTCTGAGAGATCCAAGGGGTCCAGGTTAGTTGAGACTGCTGGACTTATTGTAGGGTCACCCTACTTTTCAGCTTCTTCCAGCTTTTCCCTAATTCAACCACAGGGGTCTCCAGTTTCTGTCTATTGGTTAGGTATAAATATCTGCATTTGATTCTTTCAGCTACTTGTTGGGCCTTTTGGAGAGCAGTCATGATAGGCCCATGTGTGTAAGCACACCATAGCATCAGTAAAAGTGTCAGGCCTCTGGGCATCCTCATGGGCTGGAAAACCAAAATCCATTCAGTAATACTGTCTTTAAAAGGTACACAACGTTAACAATTTTATTATAACATGAGTAGATAGTAAGAAACCTTACCAAGAAAACTTTCATGTCCATTATAGACATATGTATATAAAGACTCTCCTCAAAATAGAAACCAAATGTTGCCAACCTAAGAAATCAATAAATGGACTGTAATATCATGCATCTTCACACTGGAATACAATTCAATTAAAAAATAATTTACTTATAGAACAATACAAATAAATCTCAAGTGAAAGTATACAAATTCAGAAGTCTAGAACATATATTACTTCATGAAATATACACTACAAAAAAAAGTCAGATGATACTTCAGTGGTCATCAATGTTTAAGGGCAAAATGGAGAAGACATGAATAAAAAAGGAAACCTAGTCTGTGTTTTCTCACGAGATGGTTCTGTATCAGACTTTGTCCATTTATTAACATTTTTAAAAATAACACACCCCTGTGGACATGTTGCTACATGTAAGCTATAAATTTTTTTATTTATAGGTTGTTTTTTAAATAGTGTAACTCACCTTAAATTTGGAAGTATCCAGATACATTGGAAATAAAAAATCCTCCTCATTATGAAGCAGTTCACCCCAATCAGGCTGATTACTGAACCTGTTTGAATAAATAGAATTCTGAGCTATTGATAATATCAGCTTAGAGAATGTCAACACCTAAATCTCTTTTCCATAGAGCACTTTTTAAATTGGGAGATCATCAGTGAATAAAGCAAATTCCTCTTGCTGCTCCATAATGATCCTCTTTTAATTACTTCTACTGTCTTCAACAAGGCACTATTTCCTAACATCTAAAAGATCACTGATATTTTTGAACTGGCACCATTAAAAAGGCGAATTATCTTTGTAGTAGAGCTTAATTCCTTGATGTTTGTGCTTTCTTTTCAGAAATCACTTAATACCTAGCCAGTCTTCAACTTCTAATTAACCAATTATCACTACCTTTTTTTTTTCAGAAAACTTCATGTTCTGCTAAAACTGCTAAATGTTCTTGCAGACTCTCTATTCTAATTTTTAAGTGTTTGTGATTTTTAGCTCTTTGTAAAAGTTGAGATGAGAGACAGGGCTGCCCAATTCCCTCTGATGTCTGCCTTGACTCAGCACTCAAGTCATGAATCTGCCTGTCATATTGCATCAGTGCAGGGACTAGATGTAGTGAGAATTACTAGATGTTAAAGAGACAAGGCACAGGACATTTATAAAAAAAAAAAGCACCTCAAAAAGAGTGAATGATTAATATTTAATGGAATTGTTTATTACTTTTGATACAATGCTACTTAGGATAAAAAAGAAATGAGAGGTTTGTATGACTTTGATTCATGTTGCCTGGAGGACTTTAACTTCACATATGTTGTTTTACTACTCCATAAGCAATGCCTGAGAAGGTCTGTTCCATCTCTGTACTTTAGAGAATATAAAGAGCTTCTGTACTAAACTCACATATTGCTTGATATTTTGTACAGATAAACATCAGGTACGAGATGTTTGCTCACCTAATGTGGTGAATCATCTCGATAGTGAGACTGACAGATTACTACTAGGTGGGATATGCCATGGGTATATTGTGACAGATACTATACACTGGGCTAAGAGGAGTAACAACTTCACCCCCAATGTGCATGATACCATTCCATGGGCCAGAGGCACAAGCTTTAGGAACAAGAGACAAAAAGCTTAGCACTAGCATGCTTTTGTCAAAAAAAAAAAAAAAAAAAAAAAAAACTAGAAATAGTTTCAAATATCAAAAACAAATTTTCGTATGTCTGTGGCTTAGCAGTTTAGAGCATTTGTTTCTGTTACAGAGGACCAGAGTTCCTTTTGAAGCACCCCACAAATAAAACAGCTCACGGCCATTTTTAATTCCACTCTCAGATCATCCAATATGCTTTGCTGAACTGGATAGATACAATACACACATATTTATAAATATTATATTATATTGTATTATATTAAATATATTATATAACGTAAAATATAGACTAGTTAATAAGTTAATATAACAAAACACATATATATCTGTGTGTATATAAATGTATGTATGTATGTGTGTATGTATATAAACACATGCACACATTCTAAATCTATGTACAGTCAGGGATTCTGAGATATTCTGGTTTGTAATGTGAAGCCTTTTATACTAAAATTGAAATGAAATTCACTTTTTGTTGTGAAACAGAGTAAAACTGAATAAACACAAAAGGACTTGTAATCAGCTCTCACACAGAGACACTTCTGAAATTTCTCTATGAGAAAATTATAAATAATAGCAAAACAAGCAGAAGATGATCTTTACAGAGTTCATAATCGAAATAAGCCTCAGTGCTATCATTAATTTTGTTAAATATTGCATCATCTCATAAAGATTTTTAGATAATTATACTCATGTTATCATACAATGAATGGGAAAAATATGCAAGATATAACACACTCTGAATTTCATGATCTAATTAAACAGTGTAGCTTATCAGGAGCCTGATAGTTAGGCAACAGGAGTTAGATATCTTCCCTCCCAAACGCCATGAATAATAATTGAAATATGCAAGCAAAATGGATAAGTATCATTTCCTCCCGCAGAAATCTCAACATAAGGCAAAGATGATTGATAACCAGATAGACAAATGGTTAGGAAAAATATAGATTGATATTTAAACAAATCCTTATTCAAATGCATCAACTGTAGTCTAGAGCATATATAGATAGGAGTGAGAAATAAGAATTTTCAAGGAGAAACTTACAGAAAACTATCCCTTTAGGGTCACTTAGTAGTAAGGATAAAGATTAAGACAAATGCTAACTCTCTACACATCATGCAACTTATGCTGGAATAATCTCATCTTCCCTGAACATAATAAAGTTCTCCGTATGAACATTAGTGCCACATTGAGGACACGAGGGACATTAGTTATTAAAATCTTTAAGCACAAAGGACATCCCAGTGGCTATCATAGTACCACCCTTCAAATTTTCCTCTGTACTTAGGTTCTAGAGTATACTCTGACTCTTGTGTTTACTGGGAGCTGGTAAAACTTCCATTAAATAGATGCATCTAGACAGATGTGAGATCATTTGGGGCACACTTTTGTATGGTTCATTGAGATTTTGGCTCTTTTCTATCTTTGATCACCTAGTGCTGTGTGATGAGCATCTGAGTCCATTACATGCTCTCATGATGATACTCTGTGTCAACCCAGGACCGAAGCGATAAGGCCAAGAAAGCATGGACTGCAACCTGTGAAACTATGAAGCAGATGAAAATATTTCCTTCAAATTAACTTCCTGGAGAATTTTATAGAAAGGCACCTTGACCCATGCAGATGCACTTCTTAGCTCATAAAGAACTACCTCAATTTGTATTAACCTGCAAATATGAGAAGTGCTCAGCATGCTGAACCCAGGACTTACAGAATTAATGACTTATTTTTCTCTGAATTGAGAAGGACGTCAGAGTGTTGAAGGGAGGAAAGATAAATCAACTACTGTTTTAGAATCTGGCCAATGGGGACTTCAAGTGTTTTCTCAGAAAAGAGTGGCTAATTCCTTGACAAACATCAGTAGCTCTGGAAACTGTAAGCACTACATTTTGAATAAAAGCAAGGAAGGAACTGAATCCTATGCTAATGGAACAGGCAGATTTTCATCCATCTTTACTTATTGATATAATGAAGTCAGACTATATAGAACATTTTGTGTGCCATATACTTTTGAGTTCTTTATATGTAATATTCCTTTTGATACTCAAGACCTCTACACTAAACAGAAGGATAGATGAGAGTACTAAAATATTAAATAATTTACCAAAAGAAAATATATGTAATCAAGTAGTGTATTATATGAACTCGGGCATTTTTTATTAAATTTATTTATTCTGTTCACAACTCAATAGCAACCCTTCCTATCTTTGCAGTACCCACTCACACAAATCCTCCACCCATGATGCCTTCCCCATCTCAAAAGGGAAGGGGAAGAACCCCTCTGAGTGTCAACCCCCTCCCCTGCCTCCTACTGCACATCAGATCTCGGCAGGACTACATACATCCTCTCCTACTGAGGCCAGGCAAGGCAGTCAATATAGGGGCCCAGGATCCATAGGCAGGCTGAGAAGAGGCTCAGTGACAGCTATTGCTCCAGATGTTTGTGGACCCACATGAAGACAAGCTGCCTACATATGTGCAGGGGGCCTCTGTTCAACCCTTACTTGCTCTTTGGCTGATGATTCAGTCAGTGGGCTCCTCCAGGGTTCAAGTTAGTTGACTCTCTTGGTCTTCTTGTGGAATCCCTACCTCTAACCATCCCTCAGTCTTTCTCCCAACTCTTCTATAAATCTGTTGAGGCAGATCTAATATTTGGTGGGAGTCTCTGCACCTCTTTCCATTGGCTGCTGGGTGGAGAATCTCAGAGAACAATTCTACTAGGTTCCTGTCTGAAAGCATAACAGAATATCATTAATAGTGATAATGACTGTCTCTTGACCATGGGGTGGCTCTTAAATTGGGGCAGTCATTGGCTGGCCACTCTTGCAGACTCTGCTCTACTTCATCATTAAATATCTTGTAGGCAGGACATATTTTGTGTCGAAGGCTTTGTGGGTGGGCTGTTCTCCTTCTCCATTCACTGGGAATCTTACCTGGCTACAAGAAGCAGCCACTTTCAGATGCATATCCTCTAGTGCTAGCAATCTCAGCTACAGTTGCTCCCTAGATCCCCTGGAGCCTCTCTCCATCCCAGATCTTTGGCAAGTCCTAAGAATGTACCCTCAGCTGATTCTCCTTCTCTCTCCCCTGCTCTCCCTAGATATGATCTTCAGGAGCTTTGGCATGCTCCCTTTCCCATCCCCTCTTCCACCCATTTCCTCCCTTCCATCTATCTCTCATATCTAATTTTATTCCCACTCTAAGAAAGATTCAAACATCTTTCCTTGTGCCCTTCTTTTTATTTGGATTCTTTGGATCCCTTGGTTGTAGCATGGTTATCGTGTACTTTATGGATAATATCCACTTATAAGGACACACCACATATGTCTTATTCGATCTGGATTACCTCACTCAGGAAGATATTTTTGAGTTCCATCCATCTGCATGCAAAATTCATGATGTCCTCGTATTTAATAGCTGAATAATATTCCATTGTGTAAATGAATCACATTTTTGGTATCCAATCTTCAGATGAGAAACATCTAAGCTGTTTATGGTTTCTGGCTATTATGAGTAAAGCTGCTATGAACATATATGATCAGGTGTCCTTGTGGAATGGTAGAGCATCTTGGGGTATAAGCCCAGGAGTGGTATAACTGGGTCTTGAGGTAGAACTATTTCCAATCTTCTGAGAAACTACTGAATCAATTTTTAAAGTAGTTGTACAATTTGCACTCCCACCAGCAATGTAGGAATGTTCCCCTTGCTCCACAACCTTGCCAGTATGTGCTGTTCTCAGTGCCTTTGTTGATCTTAGCTATTCTGAAGGGTTGAAGGTGGAATCTCAGAGCCATTTTGTTTGAATTTCCATGATGACTAAGGATGTTGAATAATTGTTTAGATGCTTCAGAGCCATTCAAGATTCTGCTGTTCAGAATAGCTCTATTTTCCATTTTCTAATTAGGTTATTTGGATTGTCAGTGTCTAACGTCTTGTAATCTTTATATATTTTGGATATTAGCCTTTTGTCAGATGAACCATTGGTGTTCTGTTCAGCAAGTTGTCTACT
Organism: Montemys delectorum; assembly: GCA_019843815.1. Classification (NCBI taxonomy): domain Eukaryota; kingdom Metazoa; phylum Chordata; class Mammalia; order Rodentia; family Muridae; genus Montemys; species Montemys delectorum. The sequence goes on along the minus strand of JADRCD010197371.1, from coordinate 20,139 downwards.
GCACCAAAGAGTTCAAGGCTATTACCCAATTTCTCTTCTATTAGATTAAGTATGTCTTGTTTTATGTTGAGGTCTTTGATCCATTTGGACTTAAGTTTTGTGCAGGATGCTAAATATGAAGCTACGTGCATTCTTCTACATGCAGACATCCAGTTAGTCCAGCATTTGTTGAAGATGCTTCCATTTTTCTATTGTATGGTTTTGGCTTCTATATAAAAAATCAAGTGTACATAGTTATGTGGGTCTATTTCTTAGTCTTTGATGACTCTGTTTCTGTACTAACATCAGACAGTTTTTTTAAATCACTATGGCTCTATAGTACAGCTTGAGTTCAGGCATGGTGATTCTTCCTGAAGTTTTCTCATTATTTAGGATTGTTTTGGCTATCCTGGGCTTTATGCTTTCCCATATGAAGTTAAAAATTGTTCTTTCAATATCTGTGAAGAATTGTTTTGGAATTTTGATGGGAATTGCATTGAATCTATAGATTGCTTTTAGGAGGATGGCCATTTTTACTATGATAATTCTACTCATCACTGAGCATGGGAGATCTTTCTATCTTCTGATATCTTCCTCAATTTCTTACTTCAGAGACATGAAGTTCTTGTCATACAGGTCTTTCTCTTGCTTGGTTTTTTATATTATTTTATATTATTTGTGGCTATTGTGAGGGGTACTATGGCTTCTCTAATTTCTTTCTCAGCACAAGTTTATCACTTGTATAGAGGAGGGCTACTCATTTTGTTGAGTTAATTTTGTATCCAACCACTTTGCTAAAGGAGTTTATCAGCTGTAAGACTTCTCTGGTATAGGTTTTGATGTAGCTTAGGTTTACTATCATATCATACACAAATAGTGATAATCTGACTTCTTGCATTCCACATCATATCCTCTTGAACTCCTTTAGTTGTCTTACTGCTCTACATAGAACTTAAAGTACTATATTGAAGAGATATGGGGAAAGTGGACATTCTTATACTGTCCCTGATTTTACTGCAAATTCTTTTAAGTTTTTCTCCATTTAAATGATGTTGGTTACTAGATTGTTGTTTATTGACTTTAATATGTTTAAATATGTCCCGGTTATCCTTGCTCTCTCCAAAACTTTTAAGATGAAGGGGTGTTGGATATTTTCAAATACTTTTTTGGTATTTAGTGAGTCATATGATTTTTTTTCATTTTGTTTATATGGTGGTATAACTTGATGAATTTTCATGTATTGAAGCTTGCATCCCTGGAATGAAGTCTACTTGGTCATGAAGTATGGTGGTTTTAACATGTTCTTGGATTAGGTTAGCAAATATTTTATTAGGTATTTTTGCACTAATGTTCATAAGGGAAATAGGTCTGAAATTTGGTTTCTATTTTGAGTCTTGCATAGTTTTGGTGTCAGAGTAATTGTTGCCTCTCATAATGAGTTTGGCAGTGATCCTTCTGTTTCTATTTTATGGAATTGTTTGAGGACCTCTTATTTGAATGCCTGGTAGAACTTTGCAACCATCTAATTGAATACTTTTTTTTTTTTTTTTTTTTTGGTTTAGAGATTTTAATGACTGCTTCCATTTCATTAGAGTTTATAGAAATATTTATATAGTTTATCTGATCTTGATTTAGCATTAGTAATTGGTATCAGTTTAGAAAATCATCCATTTCATTTCGGTTTTCCAATTTTGTGGAGGACAGACTTTTGAAGTAAGACCTAATGACTCTTTGAATTTCCTAAGTGTCATTTTCATTTCTAACTTTGTTAATTGGGGTAGTCACCCTGACTTTTAGTTAATTTGGCTCAAGGTTATTCTATCCTGTTGATTTCCCCAAGAATCAGTTTTTGGTTTCCTTGATTCTTTGTTTTTTCTCTTTGTTTCTAACTGGTTTATTTCAGCCCTGAGTTTGATTATTTACTGTAGTCTACTCCTCCTGGTTGTGTTTTCTTCTTCCTTCCTTCCTTCCTTCCTTCCTTCCTTCCTTCCTTCCTTCCTTCCTTCCTTTCCTTCCTTCCTTCTTTCTTTTTCCCCTAAAGCCTACAGATGTACGTTTAATTCATTAGTATGAAAATTCTCCAATTTTTTTTTTATTTCTAAGCATTTTTATTTGGTATGGTTGTTCTAGAATGTAAAACTACGCAAACTATTACTATTTAAATCCTACAGAAGAACACTGGCATCTCTGAGACTATCCATTTCTCAATCTCCCTACAGAATGAGCAGGCATGAAGAAAATGAAACTAATAGAGAACTTGCAGTAGAGTAAATATATTTATCTGGTTAACGAGTTGATGTAAAAGTCACAGATATCCAAGTTTTTATGAGTACATTCAGTGCTATGAACTTTCCTCTTAGCACTGCTTTCATAGTTTCTCTTAAATTTGGTTATGATGTGCCCTCATTTTCATTGAATTCTAAAAAGGCTTTAATTTCTTTATTTATTCCCTGACCCAGTGAGCACTGAGTAAAGAGTTGTTCGCTTTCCATAAGTATACAGGCTTTCTGTTGTTTCTGTTGTTGAAGTCCAGCTTTAATCTTTCTGTGGTCTGACAAGATCCACGGGGTTACTTCAGTCTTGTATTGGAGAAGGTTCTACATGGTGCTGAGAATATTCTTTTGTGTACAGGTGAAGTGTTATAAATATCTGTTAGGTCCATTTGAATCATGGCTTCTGTTAGTTTTCTTATTTTTCTACTTAGCTTCTATCTTCATGACCTGTCCATTGGTGAGAGTGGGGTGTTGAGGTCTCCCACTATTATTGTGTGGGGTTTAATATATGATTTAAGCTTTAACAACACGTATTTTACAAATGTGTGCCCTTGCACTTGGGTCAGAGATATTCAGAATTGATAAGCCCTGTTCGTGGATTCTTTCTTTGATCAGTATGATATGTCCTTCCATGCCTCTTTTTATTACTTTCCATTGAAAGTCAACTTTATGAGATATTAGAATGGCTACTCCAGCTTATTTCTTCGTTCTATTTGCTTAAAAAGCTTTTTTCCACCTCTTTCTTTGTTGCTCAGATGTATTTTATGTTTTGTACACAGTAGAATGATGGATTATGTTTACACATCCATTCTGTTAGCCTGTGTTTTTTTTTTTAACTAGGGAATTACATCCATTAATTTTGAGACATATTAATGACCAATGATTGTTACTTCCTGTTATTTTTATGATGGTAGTGGTGGTGATGATTGAGAGAGAGAGAGAGAGAGAGAGAGAGAGAGAGAGAGAGAGAGAGACTATGTCTCTGCTCTATGTGTATATGTGTGTGTTTCTCTTTTATTGGATTTAATGTGGAATTAGTTATTTCTTGTGTTTTCTTAAGTATAGTTATCCTCATTGGGTTGAGTTTTCTTTCTAGTATCCTCTATAGGGCTGGGTTAGTGGAGAGGTATTGTTCAAATATATATTTGTCATGGAATATATTAGTTTTTTCATCAGTGGTGATTGAAAGTTTGTCTGGGTATAGTAGTCTGGGGTTACATATGCAGTCTCTTAGGATTTGCAAGACATATTCCCAGGCTCTTGTAGCTTTTAGAGTCTCAGATTAGAAATTGGGTATAATTCTGATAGGTCTCCTTTTATATATATTACTTGGATTTTTGCCCTTGCTGCTTTTACAATTCTTTCTTTGTTCTATACATTTAGATAGCTATTTTTTGGGCTATTATGTGGCTGGAGGATTTTCTTTTCTGGTCTGTTTAGTGTTCTACAAGCTTCTTGTTCCTTTAGGGCTATCTCTCTCATTAGATTAGGGAAATTTTCTTCTATAATTTTATTGACCACATTTTCTGGCCCTTTGAGCTGGGAATCATCTTTTTCTATTCCTATTATTTTTATGTTTTGTCTTTTCATAGTGTTCCAAATTTTCTGAATGTTTTGTGTCATGAACATTTTAGATTTTGCATTTTCTTTGATTGATATATTGACTTTTCTATTGTACCTTTTACACCTGAGATTCTCTCTTCCTTCTACTGTATACTATTGATGATGCTTACATCAGTAGTCCCTATTATCTTCTCTAGGTTTTCCATCTCCAGGATTGCCTCAATTTGTGTTTTATTTATTGCTTTCATTTCCCTTTTCAGGTCATAGACAGTTGTATTCATATTGTTTACCTGCTTGATTGTAATTTCCTATATTTCTTTATATTTGTTTGCTTCCTCTTCCAATGTCTCTACTGATTTGATTGTCTTTTCTTATATTTTCTTCAGGGATTTATGCATGGCCTCTTTAAAGGACTCTATTATCTTTATAAGAAGATTTAAGATCTTCTTCTTGTGCTTTAGTTTCATTAGGATATTCAGGGTTGATAGTAACACGATTCCTGGGCCTTGGTGCTGCCACATTTCCCTGGGTCTTGTTGATTGTATTCTTCCACTCTGTTAGACACCTGGTTTTCCTTGGTGCCGGCAGCAGGAATTCTCAGGAAGCAGGGGCTATCCATGGTTCAGACAAGGCAGGTCAGAGTACCCTACTTTGTTGGCTGTGCCACTGGCAGACTTCATTCTGCAGACTGTGTCAGAGTTGGACTTTACTCTATAGGCTGTGTCTTACTCTGACCCAGCTGGGGTGGATGACAGATCCAAGTAGAATGGGTTGTTTGTCAGGGTTCCAAGCTGGTTAGTTTTGGGACCCCTGAAGGTTTCCATGAATCCAGGATCTAGCAAGACAGGAAACTCCTGAGGTCCAGCAAGTCTCCTCACACCTGAGGATTAAGACCCTATCTAGATAATGATGCTCAGGGTACCTTGGGTGCCACTCTCCCCTCAAACCCTGGCATTCTTATTATAAACTTATCCTTTTAAAACCAGGGAAATAAGAGTTCATTATAAATGGAAGTTAGCAGGATTTGAAATAATTGTTTTTAACTGAATATATTGTATATATTTAAACCAGTTCAGGAGACTATTTAACTTATAAGAAAAACTTTCGTGCATCTTCCCAGCTGAAAGTTTAATCATTCCTACCAATGGAGCTGGAAGAGAAAAATCACCTTTTTTTTTTTTTTTTTTTTTTGATAAATAATCATCTTGCTTTCAGCATCTGAAACTTAAAACCACAAACAAACCTTCTGCCATGTAGACAAATGGAATGTTTGTTCTCCCAGTGCCTTAGGGTATGATAGGCATTTGATTGTTAATATTTTTTATCTTGCTTATTCCAGGATGTTTCTGTCTCTTTGAGGTTACCATCTCTGCCATTAGCTAGAAGCTACAATATAAAGTTTAGATCAATTCTCAGAGCATCATTCTTTGCATGCACATGTAATACTGCTTTTTTGAAAGAAATACCATTCATTCATATGAATTTCAGAAATCAAATACTGAAATATGGGTCTATTGTTATTTGAATATTATATAAGAAATATTTAATTGAATTTAGCTTAAAGGAAACTTAAATTTTATTGTAAGATACTGAAAATAGCCTTGCAAAATAAGTGAGGCATTCTCTTACCTGAAACAGCACAGTTTTCATGAAAATTGTATATGCCAATGCCGAGACTTTCCTAGAAAGAAAAGTCTCTTTACACCAGGATTACTTGGTACTTTCTCTCTATCCTATCTCTCTGTCATCCAAAATTCAGTGAGATATTCAAGTAGCAGCTGTAGGAAGAGTAAGCTTTATCATCCCAAGTACTGTCTTTAAATTTTTCAAATCCAATAAGACATTATCAGTAAAATCCCTTTTAGTGAGCCATATCCACCATTCACTGGCTGCTTCCTCTCACTCAAGAGAAACTACAACATTTAAAGAGACAATCAGAGAACTGGTGCAAATTCATTTATAAAACAGCATACAAATAAAAGATAAACATTAATAATGCATGAGCAACATTTTAGACAAAATTCTAAAGCATTAACAATAAATTATATATCATTTTAAGGGTAATGGATATGAAAAATATGCTGTCTTCCTTACTACTTACTACTTTTTACTCAATAATCATCCAAATACATTACTCTTTATTAACCTAGCAATTTATTTGCACACTAGCCAGGATAAAAATTATATTTTTTCTACTTCAAAACAATCGATTATAAAGCTATTTAATCTTCTCAATTGAAATCCCTTTCAGCGAGTGCGGAAATCCAGCTTTCTAGCATGCAGGCTCTTCCTCCCTGGTTTTTGTCAACGTAAGACATGCATGATAATTGTCATTTCAGAAAGGAGAAGCTTGAAGTGAGTAGAGTTCATGTTACCTTCTCAAGATATTGATCAAAATTAGAATGATAGGCAGGATTATCATCAGACCCATCTGCCAAAATACAGTGCTCTTTTCTTGGACTCCTTCATTACTTCTAAAAGGTTTGCATTTAATAGGATTAACATTTTAACTAATATCTATTTTACAATGATGTTTTGTAAAAAGTGGATTCGAATATTCCTGTTGGGTTCTTTCCAACATAGTATTCCAGCTCTCTTTTAAGTTTTACTTAAATAAACTCCATGATATCTCTAATGCTGACCACTTTTCCATATGGAGAGCGTGAGGCCTGACAGTGAGCAATCCCTCTGACAAACGTCAGGGCATAGTTGGGAATATTGGAGTAGACTCCCAGTCAAAGATCATTTCTTACAGAATGTAGATACATTCTATGAAGTTCAATTGGCCAATTTTCTCCGTAATTCTTGGTGAGGAAATTCAACGTGCTGGTTAACTAGCCTTTATTCTCTGATGGATTCTAAAGAACAAGTCTCTACCATCATATAGCACTCTAGAACACCTTACTTAACGCAGAGATACACAGTCCTCCAATCTAAATGCCTTGAACTTAATAGTACACTGTTGCAGAGGGACATATTTGTCCCCACACAGTATCATATGTTCAGGATAATTTCTCCGTAGAAATAAAGAGTAAAATTTTAATCTGAACATCAGTGTCACAATGAAGGCTTGAGTAGAGTTGGTTACAGAAAGTGGTTTACATGACATTTTGACAGTTTTCTGTGATGCTATTATACTGAAAATGATATCAACCTTCCACACTCGAGGAGACAACTTAATATTCATAAATAACAAAAAGAAGAAAAGAGGTTCCAAGCATGAGACAACTCTTAAGCTTATGCTATACTGTTCTTTGTACCTGATCTTTGGAATAGAACTTTTTAAAAACAATTTTGTTTCTATTATTATTCACCTTTCTTATCTCTGTGAACTAATTATCTTACCCTTGTTTTCCTTAATTTTCTTTCAAATATTGTCATTCACATGTCACCTGAACTCTTAGGGAATAAAGACCCTCTTTATTGGCTTGTCATGCCCTCTTTGGAAACATCATTGAAGCAAATGAATCAGAACAACTTTGGTAATTTTTCCTTTGTCTAGATATTTGCTTTCTTTTTACTTGAGTCACTATACTTTATGCTGTAAGAAAGAAGCTCCCCAAGAGATGTGAACTTTAATGAGACACTGAGTTTAAACCTCATTAAATAAGAGAGTAAGAGAGGTTAACAAATCTTGAGGAATATTTGGAAAAAATTCCCATCATCTAGGTGCAGCAAATTCAGGATGGCTATTCATTGATTAGTGTGCATCAACCAACTTTGAGTGAAATACCTATGCTAAGGCATGTATATGTTTGTCTGTAATAACTGCTGTACTTCAGCTACTGAAACTTCCATTGATGTCCCAACATATTTTGATTCATACAAGATTAGGCTTGCTTGTTTCATTAATGCAGATCTAATCATTTGTGATGATATCTGCTGCTGTCTAAATAAGCAACCACTTTGCAAAACTTATGTCATTATGTCACAATACTACAAAGTTATTTTTTAAACAAAATATTGGATATTTGCACATGAAAATAAAGCAAGAATATGTGAAAATTTCAGTGGAAGCATTAAGCATTCCATTTGCGAAAATTTCTTGGTGAGACTAACTATGATTAAATTTTAAAGTACAAAACAACATGTCCCAGAGCCCCAGAAAACTTTCAAACTGACTATGGAGATGGATATTTGGGTAGGCGGTGCAGCATCCCAAGAAAAATAAAATTGCACTTGGCAATAAAGCTTCATTAACAAGGTATTTGACTTTATTTTCAGAAAACTGAAGCCCATAAATATCCTCACTAAGTGACTGACAATGGTTTGATGACAAGAAAGGAAAAGAAGTAGTAATGAATATACTTAAAATATGTTTGATATATAAGATATACTAAATATTGGAGTGAAAGAAAGAAAAGAATGTAGGATGATACTTTTATTTTTATTTTACTTGTATTGGTCTTTTTTTTTTTTAACCACAAATCCATTTTTATTTTTATTTATTTCTTTTTTAATTAGATATTTTCTTTATTTACATGTACATTTTCCCTTTCCCAGGTTCCCCTCCAAAACAAACAAACAAACAAACAAACAAACAAAAACAAGAACAAACCCCTTTTGCCTCCCCCTTCCCCATGCCTGTCACCCCACCCTCTCCCACTTATTGGCCCTGGTATTAATGGAAAGTATTAAGTATTCATAATAATACCATAAATATTATATATAATATATGTATATGTCACTAAAAATTAAACTATAAACTTTAAACATTTGTGTCTACCTACTTGAGGTTTAGTTGTGAATCTCAGAGTCTAAAGTCATGTAGTTTGACATCAATCGAAACAGTGCTTATGAACATCAGAGGTAGTTAAATGATTATTTGAGGTTTGATGATATGAATGTATATATTGTGTGATATAAAATGAATTTACATGGATCTATGAGTATTTTATATTCTACCTGTATATTGCTAGGTAGCTATTGTTCAACAGTTAAATAATTTTTTTTTTTTTTAGAATAAATCGGTAATTTTTTCTTTAGTATCTCACATTATGAAGAAAGTTTCAAAGCTTATAACACTAGTCCAAATTGCTCAAAGGAAGATTAAAATATTTATACTTAACTAAGATGAAAATTCCAGAGCCCCACAGCCAGAGATTGGGTGGAGCTCTGGGAACTCCATGGAAGAGGAGGTAGAAGGCTTGTAGAAGCCAGAGTGTCGTGGACATCAGGAGAACATAACTCTCAGAACCAAGAAAGCTGGGCTTACTGGGGGTCACAGAGAAGCAGCAGTCACATAGCCTGTGTTGTTCTGTGCAAATATGTTGTGGTTGTTTAGCTTGAGGTTTTTTTTTCTGACTCCTAACAGTAGAGTGAGGGTATCTCTGAATTCTTTGCCTGCTCTTGATGCCTTTTATCTGCAACTGGATTGCATATCCCAGCCTTGAAATGAGAGTGTATGGTTAATCTTACTTTAACTTTTTTTTCCATGCTTAGTTGATATCACTGTTCTTTTTCTGAAGGAAAATAGAGGAATGGAGAATCTGGGGGAGAGGAGAGGTAAGCACTGAACTGAAAGGAGGGAAGGAGGTGAGGCAGCATTCAGGGTTCAGGATGTATTAAGAAACATAAAGACAGATACTGTATACGAACACATTTGTAAAAGTTCTTTATTTTATATCAAAGATAATACTAGAATCTGATGACACATGACTTTTCCAAATGGTAACTAGCATCAAACCAACGTTATATTCAGACAGTATCTCTATTGAATAGGCAGTGTATAACCACCAAATGTTAAAAAAAAAAAAAAAAAAAAAGGCCAGATTTGTGGATGCTAGATACAGGAAGAACTAAATACTGTTTTGTACACCTAAAGTAGGTGTCTTCAAATAAGTTTATCCTAGCCTAGCTTTTTACTTTAGTGAATTGATGTCAATTTATTCCAAACCATATTTGCGCATCTCACTGAGAGCATAAACATGGGAGTAACTGTCCTTCAACATAAGAGTATAGCCAAGTATGCAAATAATACTCATGCTAAGAGAGCACATTTAAGTGACCCTGATCCTCCATCTAACTGGCAAATGATACTCTGGTTGGTCCAGTGATGAATTTTTTCTATTTTCATTTGCCAAAAGATAATAATATTCTTATATTTATCTATGTGTATACACATATACACAAACATATATACATACATGCATACATATGTACATATATGCATTCATATATATTAGGTGTAAACAGAAAACATGTTGGATACACTTACACATATAGACATATAGATTTATATATACATATGGATATATTTAAAGTATACATATACACATTTGTATATGTGTGTGTGAATATATATACTTGTATATATACATGAATATATATAGATATATGTAGTTTGATTTTAGTAGAAGAATGACATAAAGTTAAAGATGATTGGGAATGCACAAATTACCACCATCTATGGAAATTATCAAAGCTTGTTTCAAAGAAGGCAGAAATGATTTATTCATCCAAGAAAATAAATTAAGCATTTGCAAAACAGAAATCTTATTGTTACAACATAGCAGCTACAGAAGGGGTAACCCAAGTTTTATAGAAATTTTTATTTCTAAATAAAAATTAAAAAGCAAGCTTACTTATCTTTATAAATTCCAGTGAGAATCTTTAAGAAGATGCCATGTATCATGTGTTCAAATTTTTTGTTTCATAACTCTTAATATGCTTTTCTCTTTTTATCTGAGCATTTAAACTCACCCCTTCATGCATTGCTACAAAAGACATTTACAAAACAGATACACTTTGCTGGACTTTTAGACAAGCCGAAATGCCTGCAGCCCTGAACTCCATTTGGCAGACAGATAATGGGATGTTTTAATTTCTATCCTAAAGCAATAGAACATCCAAAGATTCAAAATGTCATGGGGATTAATCTGTTGTGGGAATGTGCTTTTCAGACAGACCCTTCTATGAATACCTCTGATGCATAAATGGAAGAATCTTTGTTGAGTCCATCATGATACACAGAGGGGGTATTTTTAGATTTCACTAACTCTAACTGAAATACAGCATTCACAATCTCAATTTTAAAAAATAAGTCTTATCCTACTTAAATTCAACATCAACCAAATGCCCTCAAGTTGTGTTTCTCTTTCATTTATATAATTTCATTATAAAATAAACTAAATTAAACTTCTAGAATTTTCATGATTAACAAATCAGGCTAGCCTTCATGTCTGTCTGGGCTGGTGTCCAGAGTAGACCTTGGGCACAAGCTCCGCAGCCAGTCCCACAACACCCAGAGAAAGCTCGATTCCCAGGCGCTCTGACACACCCAGGATCAGAGGTGAGGAGGAACCAACATCTGTCCCAACACTGGGAGTAACTGGGACCAGTGGGACCAGGCACACAGGAACTCCACCAGCCCAGTGACTCAGGTTCCTTCAGGTCTGTCTGGGCTGGTGTCCAGAGTAGATCTTGGGCACATGCTCCACAGCCAGTCCCACAACACCTAGAAGAAGCTCTACTCCCAGGTGACTTAACAAGCCCAACATCACAGGATCCCAGAATCACAGGATCACAGACACAGCTTGACTCTGAGGAGTTCTGACACAACTAGGATCACAGGAAGGATAGGCTTGAGTCAGATTTAGCAAAGGCAGGTAGCACTAGAGATACCAAATGGTGGGGGGCAAGCATAAGAAAATAAACAACACAAACCAAAGTCACTTGGCATCATCAGAACCTAATTCTCCCACCATAGCAAGTCCTGGACACACCACCACACCAGAAACTCAAGATTCAGATATAAAATCACTTCTCATGGTGATGATACAGGACTTTAAGAAAGACCTAAATAGCACCCTCAAAGAAATACAAGAGAACCCAGGGAAACGGCTAGAAGCCCTTTAAGAGGAAACACAAAAATCCCTTAAAGATCTTCAGGAAAACACAATCAAACAGGTAAAGGAAATGAGCAAAACCATTCAGAATCTAAAAATGGAAATAGAAATGATAAAGAAAACAGAAAGAGAGACAACCCTGACCATACAAAACCTAGGAAAGAAATCAGGAATCATAGATGCAAACATCACTAACAGAATACAAGAGATGGAAGAATCTCAGGGGCAGAAGACACCATAGAAAACATTGACACAACAGTCAAAGAAAATGTAAAAAGCAAAATGCTCCTAACCCAAAACATCCAGGAAATCCAGGACTCAATGAGAAGACGAAACGTAAGGATAATAGGTATAGAAGAGAGTGAAGATTCACAATGTAATGGGCCAGCAACTATCTTCAAAAAATTATAGAAGAAAACTTCCCTTACCTAAAGAAAGAGATGCCCATGAACATACAAGAAGCCTACAGAACCCCAAATAGACTAGACCAGAAAAGAAATTCCTCCTGAATCAAAACACCAAATGCACTAAACAAAGAAAGAATTTTAAAAGCAGTAAGGGAAAAAGGTCAAGTAACATATAAAGGCAGGTCTATCAGAATTACACCAGACTTCTCACCAGAGACTATGAAAGCTAGAAGATCCTGGGCAGATGGCATATAGACCCTACAAGAACATAAATGCCAGCCCAGGCTACTATATCCAGCAAAACTCTCAATTACTATAAATGGAGAAAACAAGATATTCCATGACAAAACAAAATTTACACAATATCTTTCCACAAATCCAGCCCTACAAAGGATAATAAATGGAAAACATCAACATAAAGAGCAAAACTACACCCCAGAAGAAGCAAGAAGGTACTCTTTCAACAAATCCACACAAATCTAATTCTACCTCTTACAACAAAAACAACAGGAAGTGACAATTATGTTTTCTTAATATATTAATATGAAAATTAATATTATCAACATATCCTAATCGATTGAAATCCAATAATATGAGGAATTAGAAATTGGTTGATTGTCATCCAATGGTCTCTCTAATTTGGTAATTGAAGAAATAGGTCCAACATTGTACAATCTACATACACTTTCAGCTTCTTTGTTCATGACAGTGTCTTGCTGTATACAATATAAGGATCTTGAAATCTTGCTTCTCCTATCTCAGCCTCTCTATTAGTAGTATTGTTTATTTCATGTCTTTACACTATACTATGGTTTTTAGAACAGCTTATATATTTCAAAAGTAGTTATATAGATCATTAACTAGGGAGGTTGCTTGTAAGAAAACAACAAAGAGTGAGACTGAATGCTTTGCCTGACATTTGTAACTCTTGTATCAAGTTTGAAGAAGAGGACTTTATAAGTTACTCTTTCTTTGAGATGAATGCTTTTCCAAATTATCACAGCTAATGAACCAAATTCTTACCCTCACCCAATGTCCTCACCCTCCAAGCAGAACCATCGTTCATTGAAACAGTTGGTGAATGACTTTATGGATAAACCATCTTAATACACACAGCATTTCTTAAATGAGTGTAACTTGTTCTCTATGGGCTGAGAATAAAGTCACTCACTCAAGTCAAATAGCTTTGATCATAGCAGGAAGTCTGTATCCAAAAATCGAGCCTACAATTCATTCCTTGGTGCAGCAGAACTATCAACTCTCAGCTTAGCTACAATGGAGGTAAAATCCTTTGGTGATGTGAGGGTCATTGAATTATAGCCTTATTATAATGAAATCCAATGTCTAAAACTTGTTCTTATTTTGGGCTTGTACCACATTAAGAGCCAAGATTTTAAACTCTACTAAATACAAAACAAACAAACAAAAAGACTTTATATATTTATGTTCAGTTAGGAAAATACCAGTAGTGATGTATTATTTTGAAGTATACAGTTAATATGTTTGGAGTTATTTAAAATTTATATTGAGAAAAATGTATTTTCACTATTGCTGTAGACAAGCATCTACATAAGACTGTTAAGTTGATTGTTGTTTTATATCAAACAACTTTTATAATATGTATTTGTATTGTTATAATATTTTATAAATTTTAAGGAATATGACAAAAAAGATACTGTAGGTATTGAAGGGGGGGTCTCTGGGAGGAGTGGGGGTACAAAAGGGAAACAAGAATGTGATTTAATTCTATTTACTTAAAGTATGTTTTTAAATGTTAACAAATTCAGATAAATTGAAATCATGTAACTTTTCTCATCATATTGCAATAAAAGTTTAAAAAAAAAACAAATCAGGCTAGAAAAATGTTTTAGAATAATGCATAAGTGGAAATATTTATAGTTAGTGTTGACATTCAGTTGATGCTATGACTGCGTTCTGTCAACCTCCAGTACCATTAACAGCATCTTAGTTTCTGTTACTGTGCTCCATTTCTTCTTTATGGACTGTTTCCCTCTGCCTACACTGTTATTGTATTCTTTTGTCCTACTCTTCTCCTAGAGCTCTCAGCTTATCATATGTCCTGAATTTCTGCAGCATCTAAGTGTCTGACTTTACTCTTTCCCATCAGATTTTGTTTTGTTTTTGTTGCTGCTTCTTTTCTCTCAGGAAAAATGATGACTCGGGTAAATAGGAGAGAAATGTTCTTTATTAACCTTTTTCTTTGCTCTGTGTGATAGGTAGTCGAAATTTGACATTTTTCTTTGGGTTAGAATAGTTTTCTCAAAAATTCTTGATTTTGTTTTTTTCTGTATTGAGCTTCCCCAAATGCAAGACTATCAAATATTCAAGTTTCAATTTCCTATCAGACAGAGCCTTCTGGAATCATTTATCTGTTCAAAGGAAGGAAAACATTCTTAGAGTAATCTCATGGAGTTGGTGCTCTCATATGGGCTGAGTCTTGCTTTTTGTTTGTTCTTCCTACTAAATCTTAATTCTTTTTATGTAACATTCCCCCCCCCTTTTTTTTCTAAAATGTAGATGTCATACAACTCTTTCCAGTATTCACAACTTTAGTACTCAGTTCACTTGACTCTTCAATTATTGTAAGAGAAAATGTAACTAAAATTTTCTTGGTTTCTTTTGCTTTTTTTTTTTTTTTACTTTGTTTTACAATGTTTTGCTTGCATGCATGAATGTACAAAACATGTATGTCTAGTTCCTGTAAAGATCAAAAGAGGATGTTGGATCTCCTGGAATTGGATAATTGTAAACCACTATCTGATTTCTGGTAACATAACTCAGGTGCTCTACAAGAAAAACAAATGGAGAGAATGTCATTTCTCCAGTCTCCAATATATACTTTTTCCTACATGTTTTTAATTCCTTTTTGCTCAATAACAAATTATATAATGCATATAGAGGCTGTATCTTTCTGGGAATACTACTGCTATTTTGTAATTATCATAAGTTACAAAATATATTGTATCATCTTTACTTTCATTTCTATAGTGATATCTAATATCTATAGAAACATACCAAGTTTCTTAAAGATTGGTAACAGAGTATACTGTAGTCTATTTAACCCTCAAGAAGTTTGTAGTGGGTTTGGTCTAATGCTGCTTTTATTATGTTAATTTTGGTCCCCCCAAACTGCGTAAGTAATCACATGTCCACATGCAAGACACTGAGGGAACCTTCTCTCAAATGGTTTTGATTGCTAATAAGGATTTGGCATCTAATGGCTGAGCAGGGAGACAGAGGCACTACTTTTAGGATTCCTGTGCAAGCAACTGAAGAAGAAGGAAGGAGCCGACATGGCTATAAGGAGGAGAAACACCATGCCTGAGAGGTGCAGAAGACAGAGAACATAGCCATCATGAAGGTGCTGGGAGTACAGCCCTAAAAGACTGTACATCTGGGTCTGGGGCAGTCAAGATGGAATATAGATTTTAGTAATTAATAATTTTGGGATGGATTAGGCATATGGAAGTAGGAAGTGGCCCAGACATTGAACTGTTTTAGGCATATCAAATATAAAGGCTATGTGTGTCTCTTATTCTGGAGTATAAAGCTTTGGGGCTGGTAGCAAGAACGCACTGCTTCCCCCATCCCTGCGGATGGGATCAAATTTAGTAGCATTAATTGGGCACTGCTATATAAGTTTAATAAAAATGCTAGTTAAAAATATAGGATTTCTGAATGACAGAACCTGTAGTAGGGTCCAACTCAATTAATCATTAGTTATGGTATCACGACATAGCCTATCTACTGTGAAGTATACATGTGACCATCACTGTGACGTCTACAGCTTACTATTTATGAATTTATTGACTTTTAGCTGAGCTGACTTGGGTAATTCCGACTTGTCTTTTATAATATACATGAGAAAAATCTAGTGTATGTGTGCAAAACATATACTGCATGTTCCTGGCACTAATCTGGCTCAAAGAGTCCAACTTGTATGCCTCCTAATATTATCTATTACATATTTATAGTCATTAAGAGGTAACTCTCTCTCTCTCTCTCTCTCTCTCTCTCTATATATATATATATATATATATATATATATATACCATTCACCAAAATAGTTTACTAGATAATGAATGAGTCTACCTTAGTTTCTTCTCATAAATCTTTAAACACTCTATTTTTAAACAGATGTCACAGAGCAAAATGTTTATGTCATAAATATTACTGATATTAAGAATATAAATACCCTTCAAAGTGAATGTGTTGCATTCAGTTCCTTACTAATCAATTCAGTTCCTTAGTCATGTTTCTTAAGCTTTCCAAGGGAGTGGATACAGTATGCCTCACAGGTATGCATGTTTGCATGCATTTGCTGCCACAGCTTAAGAAACTGGGCTCTATATTAAGATGGCTGACTATTCATTGAAATGATTGGTGTGATTGCTTAAGTATTTAATATTAGTTACTAGTTCACGTATATGACAAACATTTCTGTCATTTTATTTCAAAATTATCTCTATAATATAAACTGGACCTTGTTTTAATACATACCCACTGGCTCATTTCCAATTACGGACAAATCTTCTCTAAACAATACTAAAGATACTGTTGTTTATTTTTATGGGCCATGGAAGAAAACTTAACAATAGTGCTACCTACCTGTGATACCTTCAAACCACAATAGTGATCAACATGGTAAGCTATATCAAAATATGCAATAGTGGCACTTACAATCTTTAGTTAACCAATAACTGTATAGTTGAACTTAAAGACCACACAAAAGAAGGCATGTAAAATACTCTGGAAATTTGTTCCTGTTCAACTTTCTTCACTATAACTGTAACTGACTCTGTTGATACTCATCTCACTGAGGCCTTTGAAATAATAACATTTGCTTCCTTCAGTGGTGTAACAGGAAAAAGGTAATCATTTTGTTTGGTTATTTTTGTATTCATATTGTTTTAAGATGATTCTTATCCAGTACACGTTACTGGGGACAAGCGTCCCTACACCATCACTTTAGTTTCCTTATTTCTAGAATGAAATCTAAAATGAAAACAAAAAAAAAAAAAACCAAAAAAGCAGTATAGGAAAGTGAATTGACTTATATTTTGACCACTTATTGAAATAGAAAAACAAACTGTTTTTTCTCTGACTTTTCTGTAGCTGTTACAGCTTAAAAGGTAAGATTATACAAAAAGCCAAGAATTTCTCTTACAGTCACTGAGTTGTGATGCAACCATTCAGAATGTCTTCCTTTGGGGAGTTTTTCTTCTGGCTGCAGGGTTTATGCATTTTCTCTATCACAACATGAAATCTAGGAGCCAACTTTATCCTTTATGGAACAAATCTTGGGTCTTTGTTATATTTTTCAAGTCTAGAAGAGAATCAGTGTATTGATATATGTCTAAAGGATCCATAAGTAATGCCTGAAGCTTATTTCAGTAGTGTCTACTGGTTTTCTAGTATATTGAGAAGAAAACAACAAAAATATCTAAAATCATTTTTACATCTAAAATTAGTGTGGTTTATATGTTTCAGTCAATGAGGAAATATGGATATATCATTGTTATGAATGTCTATAGTTTACAATAGAAGTCACTCTGTGTTATACTATGCATGGATTTTGAAAAATATATTATGATGTATATTTACTCTACCAGTACCTCACAGCCTTTACTTCATTGTCTTCTCATGCACATTCTCTTGGTATATGGTCTAGAACACTAAGTGATCACTCATGATTTTTACTGACACTGAAAAAATTATTTCTCAAGTGAATAATTAGTTCCTGTTCTTCATTATTTTTTATTTTAAATTATAAGCAGAGATTAGAGATTTCCCATAAACCCCCTTATCCTTTATACACACATGCATGCACACATTCTTATTACTTTCCTAGAAAACACCACTTGCCCACACTTGTGATTTTTCTTAATGCCCTTTACTCCAGCTGTCCTTGAAGAGCAAAGAAAAAGCCAAATGAAGCAATCTATCACAGGAAAAAGCACTGTCTTTAACAATAAGCCCTTCCCAAAGAACATGAAAAAAGGAAAAAGTCTTTTAGATCTCTTTCATTAATTGTTTTAACTGATACTTATTATTTGAATGTGTAAGTCTCTCTGGGTGTATGAGATACTCCATGACTACTCTATGCTGAAGATAATTTCTCACTAATAATTAAACCTACAGCTTATTATTAAGTATACCCTCACAACTATTTTTGAACTGTTGATGTGTACATGATACATTTACACATAGCTTTCTTGTAAATGCTATTCCATGAATATTTGTGTGTGTGCATGTGTGTGTGTGTGTGTGTGTGTGTGTGTGTGTGTGTGTGTGTGTGT